>NW_020872921.1:447596-458592 GCF_003789085.1 Penaeus vannamei
CGCCTTCCCTCCCCCCCACCTCCTAAAACCCCTCCTCCTCCTCCCCCTCCCCCACCCCAGTTCAATCACGTGATGGCTGCGGCGTCTTCTCCACCTCGTCCCCGGGAAGGCAGGGCGGAGGCAAGCAAGCAAGCAAGCAATCCAGGCGGGGCGAGATGGCGCAAGTTGTCGCTCGTCCTCGCTGGGGAATGCTAATTGCTTGCGCTGCTTTGGGCTGGGATGGAAGCGCTTTGTGTGTGAGGGTGGGGTGGGGTGGGGGGAGGGTGTTTGTGTATGTGTGTGGTGGGGGGGGGGTTGTGTGTGGGGTATGTGTTTGCGTGTGTGTTGTGCACGCGCGCGCGCGTGTGTTGTGTTGTGTGTGTTTGTGTGTGCCGTGTGTTTGTGTGCGTGTGTGTGTGTCTGTGTGCGTGTGTGTGTGTGTGTGTGTGCGTGCGTGTGTGTGTGTGTGCGTGTGTGTGTGTGTGTGTGTGTGTGTGTGTGTGGTGTGTGTGTGTGTGTGTGTGTGTGTGTGTGTGTGTGTGAGAGAGAGAGAAAGTTGCGTTTGTAGACTTTGCTTAGGTTAGTGTTGGAGAGGGTATGTTTATGTGTGGGAAAGAGTTAAGTAATTGCTTTCTCTCTCTCTCTCTCTCTCTCTCTCTCTCTCTCTCTCTCTCTCTCTCTCTCTATATAATATATATATATATATATATATATATATATATATATATATATATATATATATATATATATATATATATTATTACGCGTACACACACATATATTTACATTTCTATCTACCTGCCTTCCTCGATCGACCTCTCGCACCCCCCCACCCTCTCACTGCGAAACAATGAGTGACAGAGAATGCAGTTAAGTCCATGCGTCCGTGTGTCCTTTGCAGACTATCCTCGGCCATTGGTTTCATTCGCATCGCTCGCATCATCGCCGAGCCTGATTCCGGTCCGGCCATTGTCCCCGTCGAGCCTCGCTTACCGTCCGCTCGCCTAAGTAAATCTACCCGTTAGGATTTTCCAGGAATGATCGCGGTCGGAGGTGGATCACCCACCCCCCCTCTCCCCCTTCCCTTCCCCTCTCGCTCCCCCAATTGCCGCGATCGCTGGTAAATCACCCCCCCCACCGTCTCCCCCTCCCCTCTCGCTCCCCCAATAACCGCGATCGGAGGTGAATCACCCCCCACCCCTCGCTCCCCAGTTACCGCGATCACAGGTAAACCCCCCCCCCCCGTATCCCCTTCTCCTCTCGCTCCCCCAATTACCGCGATCGGAGGTAAATCACCCCCCCCCACCGTCTCCCCCCCACTCTCGCTCCCCCAATTACCGCGATCACAGGTAAATCATCCCCCCCCCCCGTATCCCCTTCCCCTCTCGCTCCCCCAATTACCGCGATCGGAGGTAAATCACCCCCCTCCCCCCTCCCCTCTCGCTCCCCCAATTACCGCGATCACAGGTAAATCACCCCCCCCCCGTATCCCCTTCCCTCTCGCTCCCCAATTACCGCGATCGGAGGTAAATCACCCCCCCCCCCGTCTCCCCCTCCCCTCTCGCTCCCCCAATAACCGCGATCGGAGGTGAATCATCCCCCCCCCGGCTCCCGCTCCCCCAATAACCGCGATCGGAAGTGAATCACCCCCTCCCCCGCTCCCCCAATAACCGATCACAGGTAAATCACCCCCCACCCCTCTCGCTCCCCCAGTCACCGCGATCGCAGGTAAATCACCCCCCCCCACCGTCTCCCCCTCTCCTCCCGCTCCCTCAGTTTCCGCGATCGGAGGTAAATCACCCCCCCCCCACCGTCTCCTCCCTTCCCGACCCCCCTCCTCTTCGCCGACATCGCGAACGATCAAGCAAGTGGCGCTCGTCGTAATGCTTCGCGACACCAACTCCTGGACAGCCAATGGCGCGCCTCCTCGTGCCAGCGGCGCCGCTTCACGTAATGTCCGGCTCTGTCCGTAAGCCTTCCGCCTGCGGTATGAAGGACACCTCTCCCCTCCTCCCCCTCCTCCCCTCCTCCTTCACTGCCTCCTCCTCCCCCTCCCTCCTCTCATCCTTCTTTCACCGCCGCCGCCGCCTCCTCCTCTTCTTCTCTTCTTTTCCCCCTCCTCCTCCTCCCCCTCCTCCCTCCTCCTCCCCTCCTCCCCATCCTCCTCTTCCCCTCCCTGGCATAAAGGAGCACCACCCTCTCCTCTGCGAAATGAAGGACTCCTTCACTCCCCCCCACTCCCCTCCCCTCCCCTCTCCTCTCCCCATCACTCCATCCAAATGCTGATGAATTTCCTGCGTTGGCGTCTCTCCCTCTCTCCGAATCCTGCATGCGCGTTTTCCGGCTTCGGTTAGTGTCACTCCTGGGACCTCCTCTTACCTGCTCGTGCCTCTGCCATCATCTCTTCAACTTCCTCCTCCTCTTTATCGCTTACTCTTGCCTTTGCCATCATCTCTTCAACCTCTTGCTCTATCTCTTCCTCATCTACTCTTGCCTCTGCCATCATCTCTTCAACCTCTTCCTCTTTCTCATCCTCACCTACTCTTGCCTCTCTCATCATCTCTAAAACCTCCTCCTCTTTCTCTTCATCACTCTTGCCTCTTCCGCCACCCCTACCGCTCCTCTTCCTCCCGTATTCTTGCCTCTTTCACCATCTCATACTTTTCCTCTGTCTCTCATTCCTCCCCTATTTCCCTTCTTCCTCGCCTACCTCTTGTTCCTCCTCATCTCTCTCTCTCTTCCTCCTCCTCCTGATTATCTCTCTCTCTCTCTCTCACTCTTCCTCCTCCTCCTCATCTATCTCTCTCTTCCTCTTCCTCTTCCTCCTGAATATCTCTCTCTCTCTTCCTCCTCCTCATCATCTATCTCTCTCTTCCTCCTCCTCCTGAATCTCTCTCTCTCTCTTCATCCTCCTCCTCCTCCATCAATTCTGAAACATGATTGAGAAATAGATGGCGATTAGTGACGTTTGTGTGGTTGCCTTGTGCTTAATGTGTCTCCGTTTTTTTTCGTGGTTGAGAGGAGTTTCAAGTGCCTAGGAAGCCAAATAGAAATGATATGAAATGCATAACAAATACCGAATTCCCTCCTGTGATAACGACTCGAGCAATGGCTGACTAAGTCTTGTTTGAAAGAATTTTTTAAAAAATCACATAAACTTCATGAGGCCAAACGTATTATCTGCAACATAAGGCTGGGATTCTTGGACGCTGGTCGCAGCTTGTGGTAAAAAAGTTATGTGCCTTTGAAAGCAAAAGTTCCTGAAAATAAAATATAGCCTACCGTTCATAGAATACATACGTTTATAGAATACAATATAGGCCTACTGTTTATAGAATACAACATAGACCTACTGTTCATAAAATACAATATAGGCCTACTGTTCATAGAATACAATATAGGCCTACTGTTTATAGAATACAATATAGGCCTACTGTTCATAGAATACAATATAGGCCTACTATTCATAAAAATGATATCAAAATAAAATAGTCCAAAAATGCAAAACAATTACGAATTATTAGCCAGTACTGTCGTGTATGTACCGGGAAGGAATTGCAGGGAAGACCAAGCAGAGGCAACGTTCAGATAATAATAGTAATGATAATAATAATTTAGGGTTTACAGTGACAGGCTCTTTTGGCATCAGTCAAATTGTGGCTTGTCTGTTAATTGTGCTTCTAACCTACCCCTGTGTGCGAGGAATGCCCGGGTTTACCATCCACTGGCAGTGCGAGGGAATCGAACGCAGGTCAGCAAGACTGCTAGACGAAAGCGCTACCACAGCACCACACAGCACACAGATGTTAGAAAGTGGACGATTCCAAAAAGTGAAAAAAAACGAAGGAAAGAAGAGTCCTCCTTTGGCCTACACACACACTCGCACACGCAACGCACACGCACGCACACACACACACACACACACACACACACACACACACACACACACACACACACACAAACACAGATAGACCTAGATATATAGATATATCTTCGCCTTAATCCTCAGTACCAACTCTTCATTTCAAAAAAAATAAAAACAAATGGAACATGTTGTAGCGTGATCCCCGCCAGTACCCCAGGGTGAATACAAGCGAGGCAGAGTTATAATTAGGGCGCCGGCGAAGAGGATCGGGATGTGTTCACTATCGGCGAGGGAGCGAGGGTTGCATATTCGATATTCCAAGGCAATCTGATTTTGGAAAGAATATGTATGTATATACATATACGTAGCGGAGGGTGTGTGTTGTTTGTTTGTGTGTTGCTGTGTGTGTGTGTGTAGGGTGGCGTGAAGGCATGGCGTGATTGCATGGGTGTATATATATATATATATATATATATATATATATATATATATATATATATATATATGATATATGTATGTATGTATTATATATATATATATATATATATATATATATATATATGTATATGTATGTATATATATATATATATATATATATATATATATATATATATGTATATGTATTATATATATATATATATATATATATATATATATATATATATATTTATTTGTATATATATATATATATATATATATTTACACATATACATATATATATATATATATATACACATATATATATATATATATATATATATATATATATATATATATATATGTATATATATATATAGAATATTTATTAAATGTTTGTTTATAAGGTATGCTGTATCATATTGTCAAGTATCAGAAAACATTCCAATACACTATATCCACAGCTTTACAAATGGAGTAACATGAAGCCGTGAAGATCGAACGAGCCAGTTATCAATTATCATTTAAAAATAACAATAAACCGTCACGTGACAATAAATACTAACGGACATAAAAAAACGTTAGCATTCAAATCAAGGATCATGATGACCAGTCTGTGTATTAATACGATAGCAATTAATTTATTTAGGGGATATAGACAACTTTAGTCTAAAACCCTATAACAAGAAAGAAGAAGAATTAATTTATTTCTGGTAGTAGTATCGATACCAAGCCACCGTGTGCAAGGGGCGCCTAGGAGATGGACACGGCTTAACCTAAAAAAAGTGGCCGTTTAGCCCACTACTTCTCTCTTGTGGCCAATATGTACTTCATTTTTTTTGCGTTTCCAAGAGGCCAGTTAAGAATTCATTTAATAAATCCGAATCGAGAAATTACCTGATGATAAAACGTAATATTTGATTTGTCCTCATTGGTGCTCAAGGTTAACTGTAGCGCAACTAAATCTGATTTCTCATTAGCGACCAAAAAAGAAGAAAAAAGGGGGTTTTGATATTAAAAATGACATATTAGAAAAATAACAGTTCAGGTTATCCCCGCGACTTCCGGGTCTTCGGCGCCACGGTAAAGGTCATCGGCAAATATTCACCATAAAATATGTTCTGGAAAGATCAAGCTTGGCGTACGAACGCTAAAATAATGAAAGCGAGTTAGTTAAAAGACATATGTTCGTGCTCGCCTGAAAATATCATTACAACCCCCCCCCCCCAAAAAAAAAGTAATGAAAAAAAAATAATAATAAGATAATAATAATAGTGAAAAGGCGATCGGACAAACCTTCCCAGAGGCATTTCAAAGTCGGAAATATTTCCAGCCAAAAATATAACATTTCGACTCCAGCATACTCTCACATTTAAATACGAATATAACCGTATCTTCATGTCTGCCATAATGACTTTTGCAGAATGTTTGACTGATTTTTGTAAAGACTTCGACAAGAGAATTTTGGACGTGAGATTTTGAACGTGTCTTCTACTTGTCCGATTCCATGGACCGGAGGATGGCTTCAGCGTCGATGGAACGAGGCCTATGTGGTTTTTAAGAAGGTAAGGAATGTGTAAAAGGTGTCTGGCTTGTGTTGAGAGACAGACAGACAGGCACACACACACACACACACACACACACACACACACACACACACACACACACACACACACACACACACACACACACACACACACACACACACACACACACACACACACACACACACACACACACACACACGCAAACTAAAACATTAGATATTTTTGCATCGTGCTACAAGCTTTTGCCAGAAAAATCCTTCTGATATTTACGTACCACGAGCTTATGTGTTAAGATATATATTCTAGATACGTTAAATTATTCCTCGACAGGCAATCTACTTTCATACGCTCAAAAGTTTCTTGTTAATCGTTTGTTTTATTAACAAAGTCATCATCATTTGTTAGATTGTCACGAGTGTGTGCAGTTATTTATGACTGACATTGATATTTAAAGTGAGTTTGAAATGCAATGCAAGGAGGAGCGTGGATTTAACCGTCATTTTATACATTATCGAGATTTCTCTACCGTTGCCAGAAAAAAATGCCGTGCCACTGCTGGACTTAATTTATTTGATACATATGTGTGCTCTTATTTTCTTTATTATATCTTTGTTAATGAGCAATTGATGTTAAATACTTACAAGGTTCCATTCTGAAGAATATAAAACGCCAGTAGTATGATTCATTACAATATGCTTTGATATACTATCACATCAGGGAAGATATATATATATATATATATATATATATATATATATATATATATATATATATATATATATATATATATATATATAAAATGATGTTTTCAGGTAAATATGAAGGCACATCTGCAGCTTGACAGTGTGGATCGAGTTGCAGGAGTGAAGTGCGTCTTTCAAGCAAGCAAGCATGTTTAGCGACCAGGGACAGCGGCGATCCCTTTGCTGTCAGAGGAGGCCTTAGTGAAGTGTTATCGGCTCTGAAAGCAGCGCGAGAGAAATCTGCTCAGGGAAATCAGCGGATAAGTTATCTTTAGGAAGAAATGGCCAAGGTAATTGCTGTTTATATATTTTTTTGTCTCTCTTTTTTTGATACTGTGGTGAGTGCAGCGATTGGTTTAATATTTGTTTATTATTGATTTAAAATTATGGTGATTATGCTTAGGAAATTGATTTGTAATTGTTTGTAAAATATTAAATAGATAAGAATGTATCTCTCTCTCTCTCTCTCTCTCTCTCTCTCTCTCTCTCTCTCTCTCTCTCTCTCTATATATATATATATATATATATAATATATATATATATATATATATATATATTATATATATATATATATATATATATACATATGTATGTATATAATATTCTGTGTATTAGTGTGTGTGCGTCTTGTGTTATATATACATATACATACATATATGTGTATTTTATATAATACATACATACATATATATGTATATATGTATACACAGACACACACGCACACGCATCTCTGTACAATCAAACTATGATGCTAACATTCACTTTCCTTTTCGTTCCAAAACAGGTCGCATTCCGCCTCAGACGCAGCGCCTGACCTTTGCGCTACATGGCAATAGGGTTCTTTCAGCTGGAAATAGATATTAGCCTTGATTTTAAGGTTTTGTTTAGCGACAGGAGACAGATTTCTGTATTTAGTGTATGGTTTAAATGCTTCTTTATTCATGAGAATAAACCTTCTCCTCTTCTCCTATCACTTCCTCCTAAAGCTTCTCCTCAATCTCACCTTCTCACTCCATTTCTCTTCTCCACCTCCTCCTCCTCCTCCTCCTTCCTCTCCCCGTCTCTCTCTTTCTTTCCTCCACCTCCTCTTCCTTCCTTCTCCTCCTCCTCTTCCTTCCTCCACCTCCTATTCTCCCTTCCTCCACCTCCTATTTCTCCCTCCTCCTCCTTCTCCTCCTTCTCCTCCTCATGTTTCGTGCTGTCTAGGTAACAGGAAATGTCAGGTGAAAAATATTTGTTAATGATGTCAGAGACAATGCTGTTGTACATTGCTTTTCAAATTTAAACAATCTGTGTAAGTGTTTGGAGTTATCTTTTATTTTTTGATAGAATGTAATTTACGTTGAAGGATTGAAATAAAAGTTTGATACATGGGTATATCTTATGGTTTTCCCAAAATGAGTTGCCCTCATGTTGTAGATTTTGTTTGATTCAATTGATAAGGAAATGAAATACTCTTGAAGTCACTGGCGGTACATTCATTTCACGCAAGAAGTGCTTCACGCGTCATGAAAAACTTGCCTAATTTCATTTTGCTTGTAAAATGGCCATCATGGACCTTTTCATGAATCCTTATATGGATACATGCGCTCCCAAAGGTATTCTCAGGCCAGTTACCCCCGCAAAAAAACGCGTATTTTTTATTATCATTATCATTATTTTAGCTTGCACTTTCGGTTATATCGTTAATGCACTGGATTTTCATTCTTACAGTGCATGAAAGTGGACATATCGATGCTTACCTAGTGCGAATGTTTAAGCTAAGAAAACATCTTATAATAATCCTATTTTCTGGGAAACTAATCTAAGAACACATTTTTTGGCGCTCAGGCCTCAAATCTCTGCGAAAGTAAAAAAAAAAAAAAAAAAAAAAAAAAAAAAAAAAAATCGCATTTTGGGGGTAACTAACCTAAAAACAATTTTTTTTTTGACGCTCAAAATATGTGTAGCGTTCCTCCCTTTCCTGCCCTTGGTATCTCTCTTCTTGCCCTTCTTATGGACTGACGAAACAGCTGATGCAGGAGGCCAATCAGCTCGATTCGGAGTTGCTGATGCCCCTGGCCTTGGTGGTATTGTGTAGCCGGAGGAAGAGGTCGTTCAGGACAGGCAGGAGATGAAATTGGGGCCACGGGTTTAAGAAACTGGAGGATTGTTTTTTGCCGGGAAGTAAAAGATGTCCTAGAGCGCCTGGGCTTGATGGAGGAATTGTGACGTCTTTCTGTCTAGATAATTAATTTGGGGTAAATAGGTCTTCGTCGGCATAGTCTGAGAGGGGTACTAAGAAGAAATGTTAGTAAGAAACTACAAATTTCATATCTTTTATATTCATATCACTAGTTATCTATATATTTATATATGTATGTATACGCACGAGTAATATGTGTGCTTGCCAAATATATATATATATATATATATATATATATATATATATATATATATATATATATAGCATATATGGTAGAAACCCACAGTGCACAAACTAGAATTATTGAAGTAAGTGAGACAACAGTTTCGGAATCATCCTCGATTCCATCTTCGTATCAGTGCGGTAGTGTTTTTCCATTCATATACATATATATGCACACATGCATATATGCATATACATGAATATGTCTGTGTGTATAAATGTGTGTTTAAATCAGTGTCTGTTTTTGGCGTCGCTCTATTTGAAGCTATATTTTGTGATATGGTATATACTGTAAAGTCAGCATTATTGTACATTTTAACAACAAAGACAATTGCTAAATGCTTACATTGTCATACTTTTTTTAAATATATAGCTTGTCTGTTGTCAAAAAAGAGATCGTTACATTTCGTTGATCAGATTGCTATTTCGTCTTTCCCGCCGCCGCCATGACACTCGATCAGCTGACGCGTTTCCTGCAAACACTCGGGCCGCCCGAAAATATTTTGAGACCGGCCCATTGCACAGTCCTTTCGTTTCAAAAACAATCTTAATGTTTTGCGGGCTTGGCAACGCCCTAAACTGTGTGTAAGTGGGAATAAAAACTGATAAAACAACAACAACAACAACAAAACAGCCCGATATCTTGCGTGAGATATGAAACAGACGTTTTGATTGGCTGGCTGAAATGTCACAAGATTTAGGATTGGTTGTCATCTTGCTGTGTGTGAAACGTCATAGATCATAAGTGTCTTAAAATGTGTTATTTGCCTAATGAATTCTTAAGGAACTTGTGAATTCACTCATAATTGCGTTTTTTTTTTTTTTTTTTTTTTTTTTTTTTTTTTTTTTTTTTTTTTTTTTTTTTTTTTTTTTTACTCAATAATCACTGTTTCGGGTGGTTTGCCGCAGTGCTTCAGCTTCAATCTCCGAATCACTAAACTTCGATGATAAACAGGTAAAACGTTGATGTTTTTATCTCTCATTTTCGGTGAAAGTTTGCTATTCTTTTTGGAGTAAAGATAAACCATGTAGTAGATATATGTACTTTGGTCCAAGGTAAACTACATGTCACGTAATGCAAGTATTTCTTTGATTTTGAAACTTTGGGCAGTTTATTAGTTGATTTTTTCTTATCTTAGGCGATCATTTGTTTATTTTAATCATGTAGGATTAAAACAAAGAAAACGGTGTCGACTTCCCTTTGTGCGTTTTGCATGAAGGGCTACTAGAATGTAGGCTTACGTACTCCCTGACTTGCATGCAATAATTTATTTTTACAATCTATTGTCTTACCTCCTACATATTAACTATTTGTAGGAAGATAAGTGATGCGTATATACTGTATATATGTATGTGTGTGTGCGTGTACGTGTGTGTGTGTGTGTGTGTGTGTGTGTGTGTGTGTGTGTGTGTGTGTGTGTGTGTGTGTGTGTGTGTGTGTGTGTGTGTGTGTCCCTATTATGCCTTATACCAGTGTTTCCCAAACTTTTTAGGGTGCGACCCTAAAGACCCTAAATGTGAGAACATGTAGTAATATATGCAACCCTTTTCTTGGTAGTTATATTTGTAGCTGTAAAGTAGCTTACGCAATTCTTTACGTTAATTTACCAACACATTGAATTTCAATAAGCAAATAATAAAAAACCTTACTTTTACTGACATATCCAGTTACGGATTTTATATACCCCCAGAAAAAAAACCGTTGACCCTCATTTTGGGGCTGGGAACCTGCCCTATACCCTCCAACGTATCGAGCAGAACCGTTAGCTGAATTTTTGGCATTATTGGAAATGCCTAAGGCCAAAAATAAGGAATTTGACCTTGCCATCCGATGGAAACGCAACATTCTAAGACACTTTTCTTGTGTAGCATATAGTTCGCAAACTAATATTAAGGGCAGCAGGGAGGGATTAAATTTTTCAAAAATACAGGCCTTTTATGACACGTGCTCTTCCAACGGCGAAAAAAATGGCGCGAAATCGTAGAGGATGACGCAAGCGCGGGAAAATTAAATGAGCCAATGGGAATATTGCTCTTG
>NW_020872921.1:466192-471192 GCF_003789085.1 Penaeus vannamei
ACACTATCACCTTTGTTTTTTTAAATTAAGTCGCCCTCATTCTCCCTCATAACCATACGAAGGACATAAACATTTCACATCACTCGTCGTTACAATCACTTTCACAATCGTTTACAATCAGGCGCGTCTTCATGTGACTCTAGGACACCACGGGGGGGGGGGGATAGATACATATAAACAAATATCTAGATTGGGAAATAAGAGGGGAAGGGATAGGAAAGGAGAGGAGAGGAAGAGGGAAAGGAAAGGAGAGAGGAGGGAGGAGAGGAGGGAGAAGGAGAGGAAGAGGTAGAGGAAGAGAAGAGGAAGAGGAAGAGGAGAAGGAGAGAGAGAGAAGAGAGAGAGAGAGAGAGAGAGAGAGAGAGAGAGAGAGAGAGAGAGAGAGAGAGAGAGAGAGAGAGAGAGAGAGAGAGAAGACGAGGAAGAAAGCGCCTCCTCCTCCGGGCGGGGATGGAATTCCTTGCTGTTGCTGTTTCTCCGACATAAACCCCGCGAGCGCCGCTTGGCCGGAGGACCCTTCCCTCCCGAGGCTGTGAAAACTAATGGAGTGGGAGTAACGCGCCCCTTCCTCCTCTTCCCTTTATCCCCCTTTTTTTCTCTTCCTTCATCCTCAGTATCCTTCTTCTCTTCCTTATCTCCTCTCTTATATTCTTCCTCCTCCTCCTCCTTCTATCTTCTGCACTTCTCCTCCTTCTTTCTGCTCTTATCCCACTCCTCTTCTTGCGTCGTCCTTCGTCTCTTTTGCTTCCTCTTCTGCTCGTCTCCTCTTTCCTTTTGCTCTTATCCCACTCCTCTTCTTCCGTCTTCCTTCGTCCCTTTTGCTTCCTCCTACTTCACCTTGTCAGCTTGTTTCTCCACTTGCACCTCCACCAGCTGTACGTCTCTCTCTTCCAGGTAATTGCCTCTTGGCTTCAGCGGGGGCTTCCATCTCCTCCTCTTCCTCCACCTCCTCCACCTCCTACATATTCACCATCTCCACCACCTCCACCTGCATCCTCATCACTCCAAGGCCTTTCCATGCCTCCTCCACCTCGATATCCACCGGACGAGTGGGGTGAGCCAGACTGTCTATTTGCAATTTCTCCACTCCTCCACCTCCACCCACAACCTACTTGTCCCTTAATCCACCTTCAAGCGTGTCTTTCCCCTCCACCTTTACCTCATCCACCAGCCCATAGCTTACCCCCCCCCCTCGTCTTCCCCATCCACCAGCCCATATACCCCCCCTCGTCTTCCCCATCCACCAGCCCCCTTACCCTCCCCCCCCTCGTCCCCATCCACCAGCCCATAGCTTATTCCCCATCCACTAGCCTATAACTTACTCCCCCCCCTCGTCTTCCCCATCACCAGCCCATAGCTTATTCCCCCCCCCTCGTCTTCCCCATCCACTAGCCTATAGCTTACTCCCCCCCCCCCCTCGTCTTCCCCGTCCACCAGCCCACAGCTTACTTTCCCCCCTTCTCCCCCCCTCCCTATCTTCCCCTCACCTCCTTCCCCACTTCCACCCACGACCGCCTTGACCTCTATCCTTCTAACCCAGTTCCTTTCCTTCCAATTCTACTTACCCTCTAACCCACAATCACCTCCCCCCCCCAACCTTCCTCCTCCCCCAGCCTCTGCGTACCCTTCACCCCCACCATTTCCCCTTCAGCCACCTTCTTGCCTCCTCCTCTCCCCTTCACACACTTCAGCCTCCCTCTCCCTCTCCTCCACCTCCGCCTTCCCCTCCCCCTCCCTTCCCCCCACCTACTAAACTCCTTCTCCTCCCTCCCCTACCTCCGCCTTCCCTCCCCCCCACCTCCTAAAACCCCTCCTCCTCCTCCCCCTCCCCCACCCCCAGTTCAATCACGTGATGGCTGCGGCGTCTTCTCCACCTCGTCCCCGGGAAGGCAGGGCGGAGGCAAGCAAGCAAGCAAGCAAG
Organism: Penaeus vannamei; assembly: GCF_003789085.1. Taxonomy (NCBI): domain Eukaryota; kingdom Metazoa; phylum Arthropoda; class Malacostraca; order Decapoda; family Penaeidae; genus Penaeus; species Penaeus vannamei. The sequence continues at coordinate 468,114 of NW_020872921.1, forward strand.
CAATCCAGGCGGGGCGAGATGGCGCAAGTTGTCGCTCGTCCTCGCTGGGGAATGCTAATTGCTTGCGCTGCTTTGGGCTGGGATGGAAGCGCTTTGTGTGTGAGGGTGGGGTGGGGTGGGAGGGTGTTTGTGTATGTGTGTGTGTGGGGGGGGGGTTGTGTGTGAGTGGGTATGTGTTTGCGTGTGTGTTGTGCACGCGCGCGCGCGTGTGTGTCTGTGTGCGTGCGTGTGTTTGTGTGCGTGCGTGTGTTTGTGTGTGTGTGTGTGTGTGTGTGTGTGTGCGTGTTGTGTGTGTGTGTGTGTGCGTGTGTGTGTGTGTGTGCGTGCGTGCGTGTGGTGTGTGTGTGTGTGTGTGTGTGTGTGTGTGTGTGTGTGTGTGTGTGTGTGTGTGTGTGTGTGTGTGTGAGAGAGAGAGAAAGTTGCGTTTGTAGACTTTGCTTAGGTTAGTGTTGGAGAGGGTATGTTTATGTGTGGGAAAGAGTTAAGTAATTGCTTTCTCTCTCTCTCTCTCTCTCTCTCTCTCTCTCTCTCTCTCTCTCTCCTCTCTCTCTATATATATATATATATATATATATATATATATATATATATATATATATATATATATATATATATATATATATACGCGTACACACACATATATTTACATTTCTATCTACCTGCCTTCCTCGATCGACCTCTCGCACCCCCCCCCACCCTCTCACTGCGAAACAATGAGTGACAGAGAATGCAGTTAAGTCCATGCGTCCGTGTGTCCTTTGCAGACTATCCTCGGCCATTGGTTTCATTCGCATCGCTCGCATCATCGCCGAGCCTGATTCCGGTCCGGCCATTGTCCCCGTCGAGCCTCGCTTACCGTCCGCTCGCCTAAGTAAATCTACCCGTTAGGATTTTCCAGGAATGATCGCGGTCGGAGGTGGATCACCCACCCCCCCTCTCCCCCTTCCCTTCCCCTCTCGCTCCCCCAATTGCCGCGATCGCTGGTAAATCACCCCCCCCCCACCGTCTCCCCCTCCCCTCTCGCTCCCCCAATAACCGCGATCGGAGGTGAATCACCCCCCACCCCTCTCGCTCCCCCAGTTACCGCGATCACAGGTAAATCACCCCCCCCCCCGTATCCCCTTCTCCTCTCGCTCCCCCAATTACCGCGATCGGAGGTAAATCACCCCCCCCCCACCGTCTCCCCCACCACTCTCGCTCCCCCAATTACCGCGATCACAGGTAAATCACCCCCCCCCCGTATCCCCTTCCCCTCTCGCTCCCCCAATTACCGCGATCGGAGGTAAATCACCCCCCACCGTCTCCCCTCCCCTCTCGCCCCCAATTACCGCGATCACAGGTAAATCACCCCCCCCCCGTATCCCCTTCCCCTCTCGCTCCCCCAATTACCGCGATCGGAGGTAAATCACCCCCCCCACCGTCTCCCCCTCCCCTCTCGCTCCCCCAATAACCGCGATCGGAGGTGAATCATCCCCCCCCCGGCTCCCGCTCCCCCAATAACCGCGATCGGAAGTGAATCACCCCCTCCCCGCTCCCCCAATAACCGCGATCACAGGTAAATCACCCCCCACCCCTCTCGCTCCCCCAGTCACCGCGATCGCAGGTAAATCACCCCCCCCCCACCGTCTCCCCCTCTCCTCCCGCTCCCTCAGTTTCCGCGATCGGAGGTAAATCACCCCCCCCCCCCACCGTCTCCTCCCTTCCCGACCCCCCTCCTCTTCGCCGACATCGCGAACGATCAAGCAAGTGGCGCTGCGGTCGTAATGCTTCGCGACACCAACTCCTGACAGCCAATGGCGCGCCTCCTCGTGCCAGCGGCGCCGCTTCACGTAATGTCCGGCTCTGTCCGTAAGCCTTCCGCCTGCGGTATGAAGGACACCCCTCCCCTCCTCCCCCTCCTCCCCTCCTTCCTTCACTGCCTGCTCCTCCCCCTCCCTCCTCATCCTTTCTTTCACCGCCGCCGCCTCCTCCTCTTCTTCTTCATCTTCTTTTCCTCCTCCTCCTCCCTCCCCCCCTCCCCTCTCCTCCTCCCTCCTCCCCATCCTCCTCTTCCCCTCCCTGGCATAAAGGAGCACCACCCTCTCCTCTGCGAAATGAAGGACTCCTTCACTCCCCCCCACTCCCCTCCCTCCCCTCTCCTCTCCCCATCACTCCATCCAAATGCTGATGAATTTCCTGCGTTGGCGTCTCTCCCTCTCTCCGAATCCTGCATGCGCGTTTTCCGGCTTCGGTTAGTGTCACTCCTGGGACCTCCTCTTACCTGCTCGTGCCTCTGCCATCATCTCTTCAACCTCTTCCTCCTCCTCTTTATCACTTACTCTTGCCTCTCCCATCATCTCTTCAACCTCTTGCTCTATCTCTTCCTCATCTACTCGTGCCTCTGCCATCATCTCTTCAACCTCCCTTCTTCTTTCTCTTCCTCACCTGCTCTTGCCTCTCCCATCATCTCTTCAACCTACTCCTCTTTCTCTTCATCACTCTTGCCTCTTCCGCCACCCCTACCGCTCCTCTTCCTCCCGTATTCTTGCCTCTTTCACCATCTCATACTTTTCCTCTGTTTCTCATTCCTCCCCTATTTCCCTTCTTCCTCGCCTACCTCTTGTTCCTCCTCATCTCTCTCTCTCTTCCTCCTCCTCCTGATTATCTCTCTCTCTCTCTCACTCTTCCTCCTCCTCCTCATCTATCTCTCTCTTCCTCTTCCTCTTCCTCCTGAATATCTCTCTCTCTCTTCCTCCTCCTCATCATCTATCTCTCTCTTCCTCCTCCTCCTGATTATCTCTCTCTCTCTCTTCCTCCTCTTCCTCCATCAATCCTGAAACATGTTCGAGAAATAGATGGCGATTAGTGACGTTTGTGTGGTTGCCGTGTGCTTAATGTGTCTCCGTTTTTTTTTCGTGGTTGAGAGGAGTTTCAAGTGCCTAGGAAGCCAAATAGAAATGATATGAAATGCATAACAAATACCGAATTCCCTCCTGTGATAACGACTCGAGCAATGGCTGATTAAGTCTTGTTTGAAAGAATTTTTTAAAAAATCACATAAACTTCATGAGGCCAAACGCATTATCTCCTGCAACATAAG
>NW_020872921.1:473692-484038 GCF_003789085.1 Penaeus vannamei
AATATAACCGTATCTTCATGTCTGCCATAATGACTTTTGCAGAATGTTTGACTGATTTTTTTCAAAGACTTCGACAGAGAATTTTGGACGTGAGATTTTGAACGTGTCTTCTACTTGTCCGAATCCATGGACCGGAGGATGGCTTCAGCGTCGATGGAACGAGGCCTATGTGGTTTTTAAGAAGGTAAGGAATGTGTAAAAGGTGTCTGGCTTGTACTGAGAGACAAACGGACAGGCACACACACACACACACACACACACACACACACACACACACACACACACACACACACACACACACACACACACACACACACACACACACACACACACACACACACACACACACACACACACACACACGCAAACTAAAACATTAGATATTTTTGCCTCGTGCTACAAGCTTTTGCCAGAAAAATCCTTCTGATCTTTACGTACCACGAGCTTATGTGTTAAGATATATATTCTAGATACGTTAAATTATTCCTCGACAGGCAATCTACTAGCATACGCTCAAAAGTTTCTTGTTAATCGTTTGTTTTATTAACAAAGTCATCATCATTTGTTAGATTGTCACGAGTGTGTGCAGTTATTTATGACTGACATTGATATTTAAAGTGAGTTTGAAATGCAATGCAAGGAGGAGCGTGGATTTAACCGTCATTTTATACATTATCGAGATTTCTCTACCGTTGCCAGAAAAAAAATGCCGTACCACTGCTGGACTTAATTTATTTTGATACATATGTGTGCTCTTATTTTCTTTATTATATCTTTGTTAATGAGCAATTGATGTTAAATACTGACAAGGTTCCATTCTGAAGAATATAAAACGCCAGTAGTATGATTCATTACAATATGCTTTGATATACCATCACATCAGGGGATATATATATATATATATATATATATATTATATATATATATATATATATATATATATATATATATATATATATAAAATGATGTTTTCAGGTAAATATGAAGGCACATCTGCAGCTTGACAGTGTGGATCGAGTTGCAGGAGTAGAGCACGTCTTTCAAGCAAGCAAGCATGTTTAGCGACCAGGGACAGCGGCGATCCCTTTGCTGTCAGAGGAGGCCGTAGTGAAGTGTTATCGGCTCTGAAAGCAGCGCGAGAGAAATCTGCTCAGGGAAATCAGCGGATAAGTTATCTTTAGGAAGAAATGGCCAAGGTAATTGCTGTTTATATATTTTTTTGTCTCTCTTTTTTTGATACTGTGGTGAGTGCAGCGATTGGTTTAATATTTGTTTATTATTGATTTAAAATTATGGTGATTATGCTTAGGAAATTGATTTGTAATTGTTTGTAAAATATTAAATAGATAAGAATGTATCTCTCTCTCTCTCTCTCTCTCTCTCTCTCTCTCTCTCTCTCTCTCTCTCTCTATATATATATATATATATATATATATATATATATATATATATATATATATATATATATATATATATATATGTATACATATGTATGTATATATAATTCTGTGTATTAGTGTGTGTGTGCGTCTTTGTGTTATATATACATATACATACATATATGTATATTTATATAGATACATACATACATATATATGTATATATGTATACACAGACACACGCACACGCATCTCTGTACAATCAAACTATGATGCTAACATTCACTTTCCTTTCGTTCCAAAACAGGTCGCATTCCGCCTCAGACGCAGCGCCTGACCTTTGCGCTACATGGCAATAGGGTTCTTTCAGCTGGAAATAGATATTAGCCTTGATTTTAAGGTTTGTTTAGCGACAGGAGACAGATTTCTGTATTTAGTGTATGGTTTAAATGCTTCTTTATTCATGAGAATAAACCTTCTCCTCTTCTCCTATCACTTCCTCCTAAAGCTTCTCCTCAATCTCACCTTCTCACTCTATTTCTCTTCTCCCACCTCCTCCTCCTCCTCCTCCCTTCCTCTCCCCCGTCCTCCTCTTCTTTCCTCCACCTCCTCTTCCTTCCTTCTCCTCCTCCTCTTCCTTCCTCCACCTCCTATTTCTCCCTTCCTCCACCTCCTATTTCTCCCCTCCTCCTCCTTCTCCTCCTTCTCCTCCTCATGTTTCGTGCTGTCTAGGTAACAGGAAATGTCAGGTGAAAAAATATTTGTTAATGATGTCAGAGACAATGCTGTTGTACATTGCTTTTCAAATTTAAACAATCTGTGTAAGTGTTTGGAGTTATCTTTTATTTTTTGAATATTGTAATTTATGTTGAAGAATTGAAATAAAAGTTTGATACATGCAGTATATTTTATGGTTTTCCCAAAATGAGTTGCCCCCATGTTGTAGATTTTGTTTGATTCAATTGATAAGGAAATGAAATACTCTTGAAGTCACTGGCGATACATTCATTTCACGCAAGAAGTGCTTCACGTGTCATGAAAAACTTGCCTAATTTCATTTGCTTGTAAAACTGGCCATCATGGACCTTTTCATGAATCCTTATATGGATACATGCGCTCCCAAAGGTATTCTCAGGCCAGTTACCCCCGCAAAAAAACGCGTATTATTATTATCATTACCATTATTTTAGCTTGCACTTTCGGTTATATCGTTAATGCACTGTATTTTCATTTTTACAGTGCATGAGAGTGGACATATCGATGCTTACCTAGTGCGAAGGTTTAAGCTAAGAAAACATATAACAATCCCATTTTGGGGGAAACTAATCTAAATACACATTTTTTGGCGCTCAGGCCCTCAAATCTCTGCGAAAGTAAAAAAAAAAAAAAAAAAAAAAAAAAAAAAAAAAAAAATCGCATTTTGGGGGTAACTAACCTAAAAAACAATTTTTTTTTTGACGCTCAAAATATGTGTAGCGTTCCTCCCTTTCCTGCCTTTGGTATCTCTTCTTGCCCTTCTTATGGACTAACGAAACAGCTGATGCAGGAGGCCAATCAGCTGGATTCGGAGTTGCTGATGCCCCTGGCCTTGGTGGTATTGTGTAGCCGGAGGAAGAGGTCGTTCAGGACAGGCAGGAGATGAAATTGGGGCCACGGGTTAAGAAACTGGAGGATTGTTTTTTGACGGGAAGTAAAAGATGTCCTAGAGCGCCTGGGCTTGATGGAGGAATTGCGACGTCTTTCTGTCTAGATAATTAATTTGGGGTAAATAGGTCTTCGTCGGCATAGTCTGAGAGGGGTACTAAGAAGAAATGTTAGTAAGAAACTACAAATTTCATATCTTTTATATTCATATCACTAGTTATCTATATATTTATATATGTATGTATACGCATACGAGTAATATGTGTGCTTGCCAAATATATATATATATATATATATATATATATATATATATATATATATATATATATATATATGCATATATGGTAGAAAACCCCACAGTGCACAAACTAGAATTATTGAAGTAAGTGAGACAACAGTTTCGGAATCATCCTCGATTCCATCTTCGTATCAGTGCGGTAGTGTTTTTCCATTCATATACATATATATGCACACATGCATATATGCATATACATGAATATGTCTGTGTGTATAAATGTGTGTTTAAATCAGTGTCTGTTTTTGGCGTCGCTCCATTTGAAGCTATATATTGTGATATGGTATACTCTAAAGTCAGCATTATTGTACATATTAACAACAAAGACAATTGCTAAATGCTTACATTGTCATACTTTTTTTTAAATATATAGCTTGTCTGTTGTCAAAAAAGAGATCGTTACATTTCGTTGATCAGATTGCTATTTCGTCTTTCCCGCCGCCGCCATGACACTCGATCAGCTGACGCGTTTCCTGCAAACACTCGGGCCGCCCGAAAATATTTTGAGACCGGCCCATTGCACAGTCCTTTCGTTTCAAAAACAATCTTAATGTTTTGCGGGCTTGGCAACGCCCTAAACCATTGTAAGTGGGAATAAAACTAATAAAACAACAACAAAACAGCCCGATATCTTGCGTGAGAGATGAAACACGTTTTGATTGGCTGGCTGAAATGTCACAAGATTTAGGATTGGTTGTCATCTTTGCTGTGTGTGTGAAACGTCATAGATCATAAGTGTCTTAAAATGTGTTATTTGCCTAATGAATTCTTAAGGAACTTGTGAATTCACCCATAATGGCGTTTTTTTTTTTTTTTTTTTTTTTTTTTTTTTTTTTTTTTTTTTTTTTTTTTTTTTACATCAATAATCACTGTTTCGGGTGGTTTGCCGCAGTGCTTCAGCTTCAATCTCCGAATCACTAAACTTCGATGATAAACAGGTAAAACGTTGATGTTTTTATCTCTCATTTTCGGTGAAAGTTTGCTATTCTTTTTGGAGTAAAGATAAACCATGTAGATATATGTTTGGTCCAAGGTAAACTACATGTCACGTAATGCAAGTATTTCTTTGATTTTGAAACTTTGGGCAGTTTTTTAGTTGATTTTTTCTTATCTTAGGCGATCATTTGTTTATTTTAATCATGGAGGATTAAAACAAAGAAAACGGTGTCGACTTCCCTTTGTGCGTGTTGCATGAAGGGCTACCAGAATGTAGGCTTACGTACTCCCTGACTTGCATGCAATAATTTATATTTACAATCTATTGTCTTACCTCCTACATATTAACTATTTGTAGGAAGATAAGTGATGCGTATATACTGTATATATGTATGTGTGTGTGCGTGTGTGTGTGTGTGTGTGTGTGTGTGTGTGTGTGTGTGTGTGTGTGTGTGTGTGTGTGTGTGTGTGTGTGTGTGTGTGTGTCCCTATTATGCCTTATACCAGTGTTTCCCAAACTTTTTAGGGTGCGACCCTAAAGACCCTAAATGTGAGAACATGTAGTAATATATGCAACCCTTTTCTTGGTAGTTATATTTGTAGCTGTAAAGTAGCTTACGCAATTCTTTACGTTAATATTACCAACACATTGAATTTCAATAAGCAAATAATAAAAAACCTTAACTTTTACTGACATATCCAGTTACGGATTTTTATATACCCTCAGAAAAAAAAACCGTTGACCCTCATTTTGGGGCTGGGAACCACTGCCCTATATCCTCCCAACGTATCGAGTAGAACCGTTAGCTGAATTTTTGGCATTATTGGAAATGCCTAAGGCCAAAAATAAGGAATTTGACCTTGCCATCCGATGGAACGCAACATTCTAAGACATTTTTCTTTTGTAGCATATAGTTCGCAAACTAATATTAAGGGCAGTAGGGAGGGTTTAATTTTTTCAAAAATCCAGGCCTCTTATTACACGTGCTCTTCCAACGGCGAAAAAAATGGCGCGAAATCGTAGAGGATGACGCAAGCGCGGGAAAATTAAATGAGCCAATGGGAATATTGCTCTTGGCCGTGACGTGGCAATGGACACTGGCGACCAGTCTATTGGAGCCAATGAGAATTTGTAATAGATAATCACGTGACAATAGAAGCTGGACCTCCGGGAAGTCCGTTGAAATTCTTATCAGTTCCGTTATGCCTAGGCTGTGTGCAGTGTTGTTCCGCGTTTAAATTGGAAAATATCTCGGCAATAACGCAAAAGAGTGGCGGTTGGTGGTCGCAATTCCCGCAAATGGTGACGAGGAGGACCTAGACGACTCGCAGGCCGGCCATTGCGGATTTATTGGTCAAGGTAAGAAAATATCGATGGGAGATACAGGTATTTTGCCCGGCCTTTTTGTCTTGTCGGAACACACGAGGTGAAGAATTTGCAGACCAGGCGGGATGGGGAGGGGGTTAGGGGGGCCAGGGAGGGGGGGAAGGGAGGGAGGTTAGGTGGATGGGAGGGAGGTTAGGGGGATGGAGGAGGGGATGGGGGGAGGGAGCGGGGGATGGGAGGGAGGGAGGTTAGGGGGGGAGGAGGAGGTTAGGGGGGATGGGAGGGAGGTTCGGAGGATGGGAGGAGGTTGGGGATGGGAGGGAGGTTCGGGGGGATGGGAGGGAGGTTAGGGGGGATGGGAGGGAGGTTAGGGGGGATGGGGGGAGGTTAGGGGGATGGGGGAGGTTAGGGGGGATGGGAAGGAGGTTAGGGGGGATGGGGGGAGGTTAGGGGGGATGGGAGGGAGGTTAGGGGGATGGGAGGGAGGTTAGGGGGATGGGAGGGAAGGGGATGGGAGGGAGGGGATGGGAGGGAGGTTGGGGGATGGGAGGGAGGTTAGGGGGGAGGGAGGGATTTAGGGGGATGGAGGGAGGTTAGGGGGAGGGAGGAGGTTAGGGGGATGGGAGGAGGTTAGGGGGGATGGGAGGGAGGTTAGGGGGGGGGAGGAAGGGGGGGAGGGAGGTTGGGGGGATGGGAGGGAGGTAGGGGGGATGGGAGGGAGGGGGGGGGAGGAGGGAGGGAGGGATAGGGGATGGAGGAGGTTAGGGGGATGGGAGGGAGGTTAGGGGGGATGGGAGGGAGGTTAGGGGGGATGGGAGGAGGTTAGGGGGGATGGGAAGGAGGTTAGAGGGGATGGGAGGAGGGAAGGAGGTTAGAGGGGATGGGAAGGAGGCTAGGGGGATGGGGAAGGAGGTTAGGGGGATAGGAAGGAGGTTAGGGGATGGGAGGGAGGTTAGGAGGGATGGGAGGGAGGTTAGGGGGGATGGGAGGGGGTTAGGGGGGTGGGGGAAGGGGGTGGAGGGAGGGAGGGAGGGAGGGAGGTTAGGAGGGGGGAGGGAGGGAGGGATGGGAGGGAGGTTAGGAGGGAATGGGAGGGGAGGTAGGGGATGGGAGGAGGTTAGGGGGGATGGGAGGAGGAGGGGGATGGGAGGGAGGTTAGGAGGATGGGAGGGAGGTTAGGGGGATGGGAGGGAGGTTGGGGGGATGGGAGGGAGGTTAGGGGGATGGGAGGGAGGTAGGGGGAGGGAGGGAGGTTAGGGGGATGGGGGATAGGAGGGTGGGGGGATGGGGAGGTTCGGGGGGTGGGAGGGAGGTTAGGGGGATGGGAGGGAGGTTGGGAGGGAGGTTAGGGAGGGAGGTTAGGGGGAGGGAGGGAGGTTAGGGGGATGGGAGGATAGGGGGATGGGAGGGGGTTAGGGGGGATGGGAGGGAGGTTAGGGGGGATGGGAAGGAGGTTAGAGGGATGGGAGGGAGGGAAGGAGGTTAGAGGGGATGGGAAGGAGGAGGGGGGGAAGGGAGGTTAGGGAGGAAGGGAGGTTAGGGGGGATAGGAAGGAGGTTAGGATGGGAGGAGGTTAGGAGGGATGGGAGGGAGGTTAGGGGGATGGGAGGGAGGTTAGAGGGAGGTTAGGGGGGATGGGAGGGAGTTTAGGGGGGATGGAGGGGAGGTTAGGGGGGATGGAGAGGTTAGGGGGGATGGGAGGAGGTTCGGGGGGATGGGAGGAGAGGTTCGGGGGGATGGGAGGGAGGTTAGGGGGATGGAGGGAGGTTAGGGGGGATGGGAGGGAGGTTAGGGGGATGGGAGGGAGGTTAGGGGGATGGGAGGGAGGTTAGGGGGGGGAGGGAGGTTAGGGGGGTGGGAGGAGGTTAGGGGATGGGAGGGAGGTTAGGGGGGGAGGAGGGTTTGGGGGATGGGGAGGTTCGGGGGGAGGAGGGGGGATTAGGGGGGATGGGAGGGGAGGTTAGGGGGATGGGAGGGGGTTAGAGGGGTGGGATGGAGTTAGGGGGATAGGGAGGTTAGGGGGGATGGGAGGGGTTAGGGGAGGGAGATAGGGGGATGGGAGGGAGGTTAGGGGGATGGGAGGGAGGTTAGGGGGATGGGAGGGAGGTTTAGGAGGGATGGGAGGGAGGTTAGGGGGGATGGGAGGGGGGTTAGGGGAGGAGGGAGGTTAGGATGGGAGGAGGGGGGGGGAGGGGAGGTTGTGGGAGGGAGGTTAGGGGGGGAGGGAGGTTGGAGGGTGGAGGGAGGGGGATGGGAGGGAGGTTAGGGGGATGGGAGGGAGGTTAGGGGGGATGGGGGAGGTTAGGGGGATGGGTGGGATAGGAGGGATGGGAGGGAGGTTAGGAGGATGGGAGGAGGTTAGGGGGATGGGAAGGAGGTTAGGGGGATGGAAGGAGGTTGGGGGGATGGGAAGGAGGTTGGGGGGGATGGGAGAGGTTGGGATGGGAGGGAGGTTAGGGATGGAAGGAGGTTAGGGGGATGGGGGATGGGAGGGAGGTTAGGGAGGGGGATGGACGGTTGGGATGGGAGGAGGTTAGGGGGGATGGGAGGGAGGTTAGGGGGGATGGGAGGGAGGTTAGGAGGAGGTTAGGGGGATGGGAGGGAGGTTGGGGGGGATGGGGAGGGAGGGGAGGAGGGAGGAGGTTGGGAGGGAGGGAGTTAGGGGGATGGGAGGAGGTTAGGGGGATGGGAGGGAGGTTAGAGGGGATGGGAGGGAGGTTAGGGGGGATGGGAGGAGGTTAGGGGATGGAGGGGTTGGGGAGGGGAGGAGGTTGGGGAGGGAGGTTAGGGGGATGGGAGGGAGGTTAGGGGATGGGGAGGAGGTTAGGGATGGAGGGAGGGGGATGGGAGGGAGGTTAGGGGATGGGAGGGAGGTTGGGAGGGAGGGGTTGGGAGGGAGGTTAGGGGATGGGAGGGAGGTTAGGGGGGAGAGGAGGTTAGGGGGATGGGAGGGAGGTTAGGGGGATGGGGGAGGTTAGGGGGGATGGGAGGGAGGTTAGGGGATGGAGGAGGTTAGGGGGGATGGGAGGAGTTAGGGGGATTAGGAGGGGGAGGAGTTAGGGGGATGGGAAGGAGGTTAGGGGGATGGAGGTTGGGGGGAGGGAGGGGGTTAGGGAGAGGGAGGTTAGGAGGGATGGAGGGAGGTTAGGGGGAATGGGAGGGAGGTTAGGAGGGATGGGAGGGAGGTTAGGGGGGATGGAGGGAGGTTAGGCGGGATGGAAGGAGGTTGGGGGGATGGAAGGAGGTTGGGGGGGATGGGAGAGGTTAGGGGGATGGGAAGGAGGTTAGGGGGGAGGGAGGTTAGGGGGATGGGAGGAGGTTAGGGGATGGGAGGGAGGTTAGGGGGTGGAGGAGGTTGGGGGAGGAGGGAGGTTGATGGGGGGATGGGAGGGAGGTTAGGGTGGGAGGAGGTTAGGAGGGATGGGGGGAGGTTAGGAGGGATGGGAGGGAGGTTAGGAGGGATGGGAGGGAGGTTAGGGGGATGGGTGGGGGTAGGGGGATGGGTGGGGGGTTAGGGGGATGGGAGGGAGGTTAGGGGGATGGAGGGGGTTAGGGGTGGGGGAGGTTTAGGGGGGATGGAAGGGAGATTAGGGGTGGGAGGGGGTTAGGGGGATGGGGAGGGGGTTAGGGGGGATGGGAGGAGGTTAGAGGGATGGGGGGGGGTTAGGTGGGAGGGGAGGGGGTTAGGGAATGGGAGGGAGGTTCGGGGGATGGGAGGGAGGTTCGGGGATGGGGGGAGGTTAGGGGGATGGAAGGAGGTTAGGGGGGATGGGAAGGAGGTTAGGGGGTGGGAAGGAGGGGGGATGGAGGGAGGTTGGGGATGGGAGGAGGGTTAGGGGGATGGGAGGGAGGTTAGGGGGATGGGAGGAGGTTAGGGGGATGGGAGGAGGTTAGGGGATGGAGGGAGGGGGGGAGGGTGGGAGGGAGGTTAGGGAGGGAGGTTAGGGGGATGGAGGGGGATAGGGGATGGGAGGGAGGTTAGGGGAGGTGGGAGGGAGGTTAGGGGAGGTGGGAGGGGGTTAGGGGGATGGGAGGAGGTTAGGGGGATGGGAAGGAGGTTAGAGGGGATGGAGGGGTTAGGGGATGGGAGGAGGTTGGGGGGGGATGGGAGGGGGGTTGGGGGGGGATGGGGAGGGGTTAGGAGGATGGAGGGAGGTTAGGGGGATGGGAGGAGGTTAGGGGGATGGGAGGACTTAGGGAGTGGGAGGGAGGTTAGGGGAGGTGGGAGGGAGGTTAGGGGAGGTGGGAGGGGGTTAGGGGATGGGAGGAGGTTAGGGGGGGATGGGGAGGGGGGTTAGGGGGATGGGGAGGGGGTTAGGGGGATGGGGACGGAGGTTGGGGGGAGGGGAGGGGGTTAGGAGGAATGGGAGAGGGAGGTTAGGGGGATGGAGGGAGGTTAGGGGGATGGAGGGAGGTTAGGGGGATGGGAAGGAGGTTAGGGGCGTTAGGGGGGATGGGGAGAGGGGTTAGGGGGCGAAGCAATAACTAAATTACTGTAAGATTTACTTCGAGTATTTACTTTTACCTTGCCATTTCCCCTGATACTTAGCATCCCTTCCCCAGCCATCGGGGCCGATATCGTATCTGAGCTTCGTTTGTGAAGGAAATGAGTGCTCGATTCGTTCGAAACACGACAAGAGCTTTCAGGTTAAAAAAAAAAAAAAAAAAAAAAAAAAAAAAAAAAAAAAAAAAAAAAAAAGTTTTCTCCCTGGAATCGGTGTTTGCGCATTTTTCAAACTGACGATTTCTCTCATAATTCCGATTG
>NW_020872921.1:484138-495047 GCF_003789085.1 Penaeus vannamei
TTTCCTTCCAATTCTACTTACCCTTAACCCACAATCCCCCTCCCCCCCAACCTTCCTCCTCCCCCAGCCTCTGCGTACCTTCACCCCCACATTTCCCCTTCAGCCACCTTCTTGCCTCCTCCTCTCCCCTTCACACACTTCAGCCTCCCTCTCCCTCTCCTCCACCTCCGCCTTGCCCCTCCCCCTCCCTTCCCCCCACCTACTAAACCTCCTTCTCCTCCCCTCCCCTACCTCCGCCTTCCCTCCCCCCACCTCCTAAAAACCCCTCCTCCTCCCCCCCCTCCCCACCCCCAGTTCAATCACGTGATGGCTGCGGCGTCTTCTCCACCTCGTCCCCGGGAAGGCAGGGCGGAGGCAAGCAAGCAAGCAAGCAATCCAGGCGGGCGAGATGGCGCAAGTTGTCGCTCGTCCTCGCTGGGGAATGCTAATTGCTTGCGCTGCTTTGGGCTGGGATGGAAGCGCTTGTGTTCTGTGAGGGTGGGGTGGGGTGGGGGGAGGGTGTTTGTGTATGTGTGTGTGTGGGGGGGGTTGTGTGTGTGAGTGGGTATGTGTTTGCGTGTTGTTGTGTGCACGCGCGCGCGCGTGTGTCTGTGTGCGTGCGTGTGTTTGTGTGTGCGTGCGTGTGTTTGTGTGCGTGTGTGTGTGTGTGTGTGCGTGTGTGTGTGTGTGTGTGTGTGCGTTGCGTGTGTGTGTGTGTGCGTGCGTGTGTGTGTGTGTGTGTGTGTGGTGTGTGTGTGTGTGTGTGTGTGTTGCTGTGTGTGTGTGTGTTGTGTGTGTGAGAGAGAGAGAAAGTTGCGTTTGTAGACTTTGCTTAGGTTAGTGTTGGAGAGGGTATGTTTATGTGTGGGAAAGAGTTAAGTAATTGCTTTCTCTCTCTCTCTCTCTCTCTCTCTCTCTCTCTCTCTCTCTCTCTCTCTCTCTCCTATATATTATATATATATTATATATATTATATATATATATATATATATATATATATATATATATATATATATTACGCGTACACACACATATATTTACATTTCTATCTACCTGCCTTCCTCGATCGACCTCTCGCACCCCCCCCACCCTCTCACTGCGAAACAATGAGTGACAGAGAATGCAGTTAAGTCCATGCGTCCGTGTGTCCTTTGCAGACTATCCTCGGCCATTGGTTTCATTCGCATCGCTCGCATCATCGCCGAGCCTGATTCCGGTCCGGCCATTGTCCCCGTCGAGCCTCGCTTACCGTCCGCTCGCCTAAGTAAATCTACCCGTTAGGATTTTCCAGGAATGATCGCGGTCGGAGGTGGATCACCCACCCCCCCTCTCCCCCTTCCCTTCCCCTCTCGCTCCCCCAATTGCCGCGATCGCTGGTAAATCACCCCCCCCACCGTCTCCCCCTCCCCTCTCGCTCCCCAATAACCGCGATCGGAGGTGAATCACCCCCCACCCTCTCGCTCCCCAGTTACCGCGATCACAGGTAAATCACCCCCCCCCCCGTATCCCCTTCTCCTCTCGCTCCCCAATTACCGCGATCGGAGGTAAATCACCCCCCCCCACCGTCTCCCCCACCACTCTCGCTCCCCAATTACCGCGATCACAGGTAAATCATCCCCCCCCCCGTATCCCCTTCCCCTCGCTCCCCCAATTACCGCGATCGGAGGTAAATCACCCCCCCCACCGTCTCCCCCTCCCCTCTCGCTCCCCAATTACCGCGATCACAGGTAAATCACCCCCCCCCGTATCCCCTTCCCCTCTCGCTCCCCCAATTACCGCCGATCGGAGGTAAATCACCCCCCCCACCGTCTCCCCCTCCCCTCTCGCTCCCCCAATAACCGCGATCGGAGGTGAATCATCCCCCCCCCCGGCTCCCGCTCCCCCAATAACGCGATCGAAGTGAATCACCCCCCTCCCCCGCTCCCCCAATAACCGCGATCACAGGTAAATCACCCCCCACCCCTCTCGCTCCCCAGTCACCGCGATCGCAGGTAAATCACCCCCCCCCCACCGTCTCCCCTCTCCTCCCGCTCCCTCAGTTTCCGCGGATCGGAGGTAAATCACCCCCCCCCCCCACCGTCTCCTCCCTTCCCGACCCCCCTCCTCTTCGCCGACATCGCGAACGATCAAGCAAGTGGCGCTGCGGTCGTAATGCTTCGCGACACCAACTCCTGGACAGCCAATGGCGCGCCTCCTCGTGCCAGCGGCGCCGCTTCACGTAATGTCCGGCTCTGTCCGTAAGCCTTCCGCCTGCGGTATGAAGGACACCCTCTCCCCTCCTCCCCTCCTCCCTCCTCTCTTCACTGCCTGCTCCTCCCCCTCCCTCCTCTCATCCTTCTTTCACCGCCGCCGCCGCCTCCTCCTTCTTCTTCATCTTCTTTTCCTCCTCCTCCTCCCTCCCCCTCCTCCTCTCCTCCTCCCCTCCTCCCCATCCTCCTCTTCCCCTCCCTGGCATAAAGGAGCACCACCCTCTCCTCTGCGAAATGAAGGACTCCTTCACTCCCCCCCACTCCCCTCCCCTCCCCTCTCTCTCCCATCACTCCATCCAAATGCTGATGAATTTCCTGCGTGGCGTCTCTCCCTCTCTCCGAATCCGCATGCGCGTTTTCCGGCTTCGGTTAGTGTCACTCCTGGGACCTCCTCTTACCTGCTCGTGCCTCTGCCATCATCTCTTCAACCTCTTCCTCCTCCTCTTTATCACTTACTCTTGCCTCTCCATCATCTCTTCAACCTCTTGCTCTATCTCTTCCTCATCTACTCTTGCCTCTGCCATCATCTCTTCAACCTCCTCTTCTTCTTTCTCTTCCTCACCTACTCTTGCCTCTCCCATCATCTCTAAAACCTCCTCTTTCTCTTCATCACTCTTGCCTCTTCCGCCACCCCTACCGCTCCTCTTCCTCCCGTATTCTTGCCTCTTTCACCATCTCATACTTTTCCTCTGTTTCTCATTCCTCCCCTATTTCCCTTCTTCCTCGCCTACCTCTTGTTCCTCCTCATCTCTCTCTCTCTTCCTCCTCCTCCTGATTATCTCTCTCTCTCTCTCACTCTTCCTCCTCCTCCTCATCTATCTCTCTCTTCCTCTTCCTCTTCCTCCTGAATATCTCTCTCTCTTCTTCCTCCTCCTCATCATCTATCTCTCTCTTCCTCCTCCTCCTGAATATCTCTCTCTCTCTTCCTCCTCCTCATCCATCAATCCTGAAACACGATTGAGAAATAGATGGCGATAGTGACGTTTGTGTGGTTGGTCCGTGCCGTGCTTAATGTGTCTCCGTTTTTTTTTTCGTGGTTGAGAGCAGTTTCAAGTGCCTAGGAAGCCAAATAGAAATGATATGAAAGGCATAACAAATACCGAATTCCCTCCTGTGATAACGACTCGAGCAATGGCTGATTAAGTCTTGTTTGGAAGAATTTTTTAAAAATCACATAAACTTCATGAGGCCAAACGTATTATCTGCACCATAAGGCTGGGATTCTTGGACGCTGGTTGCAGCTTGTGGTAAAAAGAGATATGTGCCTTTGAAAGCAAAAGTTCCTGAAAATAAAAATATAGCCTACTGTTCATAAAATACAATATAGGCCTATTGTTTATAGAATACAATATAGGGCCTACTGTTTATAGAATACAACATAGACCTACTGTTCATAGAATACAATATAGGCCTACTGTTCATAGAATACAATATAGGCCTACTGTTTATAAAATACAATATAGGCCTACTGTTCATAGAATACAATATAGGCCTACTATTCATAAAAATGATATCAAAATAAAAATAGTCCAAAAATGCAAAACAATTACGAATTATTAGCCAGTACTGTCGTGTATGTACCGGGAAGGAATTGCAGGGAAGACCAAGCAGGCAACGTTCAGATAATAATAGTAATGATAATAATAATTTAGGGTTTACAGTGACAGGCTCTTTTGGCATCAGTCAAATTGTGGCTTGTCTGTTAATTGTGCTTCTAACCTACCCCTGTGTGCGAGGAATGCCCGGGTTTACCATCCACTGGCAGTGCGAGGGAATCGAACGCAGGTCAGCAAGACTGCTAGACGAAGCGCTACCACAGCACCACACAGCACACAGATGTTAGAAAGTGGACGATTCCAAAAAGTGAAAAAAAACGAAGGAAAGAAGAGTCCTCCTTTGGCCTACACACACACTCGCACACGCAAACGCACACGCAAACGCACACGCACACACACACAAACACACACACACACCACACACACACACACACACACACACAAACACAGATAGACCTAGATATATAGATATATCTTCGCCTTAATCCTCAGTACCAACTCTTCATTTCAATAAAAAATAAAAAACAAATGGAACATGTTGTAGCGTGATCCCCGCCAGTACCCCAGGGTGAATACAAGCGAGGCAGAGTTATAATTAGGGCGCCGGCGAAGAGGATCGGATGTGTTCACTATCGGCGAGAGCGAGGGTTGCATATTCGATATTCCAAGGCAATCTGATTTTGGAAAGAATATGTATGTATATACATATACGTAGCGGAGGGTGTGTGTTTGTTTGTGTGTGTTTGCTTGTGTGTGTGTGTGTAGGGTGGCGTGAAGGCATGGCGTGATTGCATGGGTGTATATATATATATATATATATATATATATATATATATATATATATATTATATATTATATATATTATTTATATAGATATATGTATGTATGTATTATATATATATATATATATATATATATATATATATGTATATGTATTTGTATATATATATATATATATATATATATTTAAATATATATATATATATATGTATATGTATTTGTATATATATATATATATATATATATATATATATATTATATATGTATTTGTATATATATATATATATATATATTTACACATATACATATATATATATATATATATACACATATACATATATATATATATATATATATATATATATATATATATATATGTATATATATATATGTATTAGAGAAAGAATATTTATTAAATGTTTGTTTATAAGGTATGCTGTATCATATTGTCAAGTATCAGAAAACATTCCAATACACTATATCCACAGCTTTACAAATGGAGTAACATGAAGCCGTTGAAGATCGAACGAGCCAGTTATCAATTATCATTTAAAAATAACAATAAACCGTCACGTGACAATAAATACTAACGGACATAAAAAAACGTTAGCATTCAAATCAAGGATCATGATGACCAGTCTGTGTATTAATACTATAGCAATTAATTTATTTAGGGGATATAGACAACGTTAGTCTAAAACCCTATAACAAGAAAGAAGAAGAATTAATTTATTTCTGGTAGTAGTATCGATACCAAGCCACCGTGTGCAAGGGGCGCCTAGGAGATGGACACGGCTTAACCTAAAAAAAAGTGGCCGTTTAGCCCACTACTTCTCTCTTGTGGCCAATATGTACTTCATTTTTTTGCGTTTCTAAGAGGCCAGTTAAGAATTCATTTAATAAATCCGAATCGAGAAATTACCTGATGATAAAACGTAATATCTGATTTGTTTTCGTTGGTGCTCAAGGTTAACTGTAGCGCAACTAAATCTGATTTCTCATTAGCGACCAAAAGAGAAGAAAAAAGGGGGTTATTTGATATTAAAAATGACATATTAGAAAAAATAACAGTTCTGGTTATCTCGCGACTTCCGGGTCTTCGGCGCCACGGTAAAGGTCATCGGCAAATATTCACCATAAAATATGTTCTGGAAAGATCAAGCTTGGCGTACGAACGCTAAAATAATGAAAGCGAGTTAGTTAAAGACATATGTTCGTGCTCGCCTGAAAATATCATTACAACCCCCCCCCCAAAAAAAAAAAGTAATGAAAAAAAAATAATAATAAGATAATAATAATAGTGAAAAGGCGATCGGACAAACCTTCCCAGAGGCATTTCAAAGTCGGAAATATTTCCAGCCAAAAATATAACATTTCGACTCCAGCATACTCTCACATTTAAATACGAATATAACCGTATCTTCATGTCTGCCATAATGACTTTTGCAGAATGTTTGACTGATTTTTTTCAAAGACTTCGACAAGAGAATTTTGGACGTGAGATTTTGAACGTGTCTTCTACTTGTCCGAATCCATGGACCGGAGGATGGCTTCAGCGTCGATGGAACGAGGCCTATGTGGTTTTTAAGAAGGTAAGGAATGTGTAAAAGGTGTCTGGCTTGTACTGAGAGACAAACGGACAGGCACACACACACACACACACACACACACCACACACACACACACACACACACACACACACACACACACACACACACACACACACACACACACACACACACACACACACACACACACACACACACACGCAAACTAAAACATTAGATATTTTTGCCTCGTGCTACAAGCTTTTGCCAGAAAAATCCTTCTGATCTTTACGTACCACGAGCTTATGTGTTAAGATATATATTCTAGATACGTTAAATTATTCCTCGACAGGCAATCTACTAGCATACGCTCAAAAGTTTCTTGTTAATCGTTTGTTTTATTAACAAAGTCATCATCATTTGTTAGATTGTCACGAGTGTGTGCAGTTATTTATGACTGACATTGATATTTAAAGTGAGTTTGAAATGCAATGCAAGGAGGAGCGTGGATTTAACCGTCATTTTATACATTATCGAGATTTCTCTACCGTTGCCAGAAAAAAATGCCGTACCACTGCTGGACTTAATTTATTTGATACATATGTGTGCTCTTATTTTCTTTATTATATCTTTGTTAATGAGCAATTGATGTTAAATACTGACAAGGTTCCATTCTGAAGAATATAAAACGCCAGTAGTATGATTCATTACAATATGCTTTGATATACCATCACATCAGGGAAGATATATATATATATATATATATATATATATTATATATATATATATATATATATATATAATATTATATATATATAAAATGATGTTTTCAGGTAAATATGAAGGCACATCTGCAGCTTGACAGTGTGGATCGAGTTGCAGGAGTAGAGCACGTCTTTCAAGCAAGCAAGCATGTTTAGCGACCAGGGACAGCGGCGATCCCTTTGCTGTCAGAGGAGGCCGTAGTGAAGTGTTATCGGCTCTGAAAGCAGCGCGAGAGAAATCTGCTCAGGGAAATCAGCGGATAAGTTATCTTTAGGAAGAAATGGCCAAGGTAATTGCTGTTTATATATTTTTTTGTCTCTCTTTTTTTGATACTGTGGTGAGTGCAGCGATTGGTTTAATATTTGTTTATTATTGATTTAAAATTATGGTGATTATGCTTAGGAAATTGATTTGTAATTGTTTGTAAAATATTAAATAGATAAGAATGTATCTCTCTCTCTCTCTCTCTCTCTCTCTCTCTCTCTCTCTCTCTCTCTCTCTCTATATATATATATATATATATATATATATATATATATATATATATATATATATATATATAATATATATATGTATACATATGTATGTATATATAATTCTGTGATTAGTGTGTGTGTGCGTCTTTGTGTTATATATACATATACATACATATATGTATATTTATATAGATACATACATACATATATATGTTATATATGTATACACAGACACACGCACACGCATCTCTGTACAATCAAACTATGATGCTAACATTCACTTTCCTTTCGTTCCAAAACAGGTCGCATTCCGCCTCAGACGCAGCGCCTGACCTTTGCGCTACATGGCAATAGGATTCTTTCAGCTGGAAATAGATATTAGCCTTGATTTTAAGGTTTGTTTAGCGACAGGAGACAGATTTCTGTATTTAGTGTATGGTTTAAATGCTTCTTTATTCATGAGAATAAACCTTCTCCTCTTCTCCTATCACTTCCTCCTAAAGCTTCTCCTCAATCTCACCTTCTCACTCCATTTCTCTTCTCCCACCTCCTCCTCCTCCTCCTCCCTTCCTCTCCCCCGTCCTCCTCTTCTTTCCTCCACCTCCTTCTTCCTTCCTTCTCCTCCTCCTCTTCCTTCCTCCACCTCCTATTTCTCCCTTCCTCCACCTCCTATTTCTCCCCTCCTCCTCCTTCTCCTCCTTCTCCTCCTCATGTTTCGTGCTGTCTAGGTAACAGGAAATGTCAGGTGAAAAATATTTGTTAATGATGTCAGAGACAATGCTGTTGTACATTGCTTTTCAAATTTAAACAATCTGTGTAAGTGTTTGGAGTTATCTTTTATTTTTTGATAGAATGTAATTTACGTTGAAGGATTGAAATAAAAGTTTGATACATGCGGTATATCTTATGGTTTTCCCAAAATGAGTTGCCCTCATGTTGTAGATTTTGTTTGATTCAATTGATAAGGAAATGAAATACTCTTGAAGTCACTGGCGGTACATTCATTTCACGCAAGAAGTGCTTCACGCGTCATGAAAAAACTTGCCTAATTTCATTTGCTTGTAAAACTGGCCATCATGGACCTTTTCATGAATCCTTATATGGATACATGCGCTCCCAAAGGTATTCTCAGGCCAGTTACCCCCGCAAAAAAACGCGTATATTTTTATTATCATTATCATTATTTTAGCTTGCACTTTCGGTTATATCGTTAATGCACTGGATTTTCATTTTACAGTGCATGAAGTGGACATATCGATGCTTACCTAGTACGAATGTTTAAGCTAAGAAAACACTTATAATAATCCTATTTTCTGGGAAACTAATCTAAGAACACATTTTTTGGCGCTCAGGCCCTCAAATCTCTGCGAAAGTAAAAAAAAAAAAAAAAAAAAAAAAAAAAAAAAAAAAAAAATCGCATTTTGGGGGTAACTAACCTAAAAACAATTTTTTTTTGACGCTCAAAATATCTGTAGCGTTCCTCCCTTTCCTGCCTTTGGTATCTTGTCCTTCTTATGGACTAACGAAACAGCTGATGCAGGAGGCCAATCAGCTCGATTCGGAGTTGCTGATGCCCTGGCCTTGGTGGTATTGTGTAGCCGGAGGAGGAGGTCGTTCAGGACAGGCAGGAGATGAAATTGGGGCCACGGGTTAAGAAACTGGAGGATTGTTTTTTGCCGGGAAGTAAAAGATGTCCTAGAGCGCCTGGGCTTGATGGAGGAATTGTGACGTCTTTCTGTCTAGATAATTAATTTGGGGTAAATAGGTCTTCGTCGGCATAGTCTGAGAGGGGTACTAAGAAGAAATGTTAGTAAGAAACTACAAATTTCATATCTTTTATATTCTTATCACTACTCTAGTTATCTATATAGTTTATATATGTATGTATACGCACGAGAATAATGTGTGCTTGCCAAATATATATATATATATATATATATATATATATATATATATATATATATATATATATATATATATGCATATATGGTAGAAAACCCACAGTGCACAAACTAGAATTATTGAAGTAAGTGAGACAACAGTTTCGGAATCATCCTCGATTCCATCTTCTTATATCATAGGTAGTGTTTTTCCATTCATATACATATATATGCACACATGCATATATGCATATACATGAATATGTTGTGTGTATAAATGTGTGTTTAAATCAGTGTCTGTTTTTGGCGTCGCTCATTTGAAGCTATATTTTGTATATGGTATACTCTAAAGTCAGCATTATTGTACATTTTAACAACAAAGACAATTGCTAAATGCTTACATTGTCATACTTTTTTTTAAATATATAGCTTGTCTGTTGTCAAAAAAGAGATCGTTACATTCGTTGATCAGATTGCTATTTCGTCTTTCCGCCGCCGCCATGACACTCGATCAGCTGACGCGTTTCCTGCAAACACTCGGGCCGCCCGAAAATATTTTGAGACCGGCCCATTGCACAGTCCTTTCGTTTCAAAAACACTCTTAATGTTTTGCGGGCTTGGCAACGCCCTAAACTGTTGTAAGTGGGAATAAAACTAATAAAACAACAAAACAACAACAAAACAGGCCGATATCTTGCGTGAGAGATGAAACACGTTTTGATTGGCTGGCTGAAATGTCACAAGATTTAGGATTGGTTGTCATCTTTGCTGTGTGTGAAACGTCATAGATCATAAGTGTCTTAAAATGTGTTATTTGCCTAAAGAATTCTTAAGGAACTTGTGAATTCACTCATAATTGCGTTTTTTTTTTTTTTTTTTTTTTTTTTTTTTTTTTTTTTTTTTTTTTTTTTTTTTTTTTACTCAATAATCACTGTTTCGGGTGGTTTGCCGCAGTGCTTCAGCTTCAATCTCCGAATCGCTAAACCTCGATGATAAACAGGTAAAACGTTGATGTTTTTATCTCTCATTTTCGGTGAAAGTTTGCTATTCTTTTTGGAGTAAAGATAAACCATGTAGTAGATATATGTACTTTGGTCCAAGGTAAACTACATGTCACGTAATGCAAGTATTTCTTTGATTTTGAAACTTTGGGCAGTTTTTTAGTTGATTTTTTTTATCTTAGGCGATCATTTGTTTATTTTAATCATGTAGGATTAAAACAAAGAAAACGGTGTCGACTTCCCTTTGTGCGTTTTGCATGAAGGGCTACTAGAATGTAGGCTTACGTACTCCCTGACTTGCATGCAATAATTTATTTTTACAATCTATTGTCTTACCTCCTACATATTAACTATTTGTAGGAAGATAAGTGATGCGTATATACTGTATATATGTGTGTGTGTGTGCGTGTACGTGTGTGTGTGTGTGTGTGTGTGTGTGTGTGTGTGTGTGTGTGTGTGTGTGTGTGTGTGTGTGTGTGTGTGTGTGTGTCCCTATTATGCCTTATACCAGTGTTTCCCAAACTTTTTAGGGTGCGACCCTAAAGACCCTAAATGTGAGAACATGTAGTAATATATGCAACCCTTTTTTGGTAGTTATATTTGTAGCTGTAAAGTAGCTTACGCAATTCTTTACGTTAATATTACCAACACATTGAATTTCAATAAGCATAATAAA
>NW_020872921.1:506766-514266 GCF_003789085.1 Penaeus vannamei
TCTCTCTCTCTCTCTCTCTCTCTCTCTTCTCTCTCTTCTCATGTTGCCGCCCGAGGAATATTATCGCATCGTCTCTCCGTTTCCTCGTGCTTTGGCCGGCGGTGTATTTCCAGCCTTAGGAAATAGGAAGGGAATTGTTTTTGCGAAAAGAGTCTTATAGTGATTTCATAACGGAGGGGAGAGGTGGTGGAGGAAATTCGAATTAAATCGGTGGTGATGACGGATTTTATATGTGTGTTGCAGATTTTCTAGTGTTATAAACTAACAAAAACATGCAAAGCGATGTTTTTTAGAGTTGATACTGTAATCTCATGCTTATCGGTCATTAGTAGTATTAATGTTCATTTTATGTATTTCCACTACCATTGGCTATTGTTATAACATATATTGGAATAAATACGTACGGTACATACATACATGCATACGCTCCATACCATACGACATTCCATACATACATACATGGTTATATATATATATATATGTAGTATATATATATAGTATGTATATCTATCTATCTATATGTATGTATGTACATGTAAATAAGCATTACATACATATATTTTTCTACTTGTATTTATTTATTTATTCTGACCAGACACACAACGCACAAATCCGCACGGCCGAATGAACAAGAACAAGAACAAGAACAAGAACACCGCATAACAAACGCTCACATCATCCCACTAAAAGCAAATATACATCAACGAACCTGCAACACGCACCTATATGCACTCTAGTTCCTCCTTCTATACGTACAATGCGAACAAGAATGAAAACCTATGTAATAAGATAACGCCACAAAAAAAAAGAAGAAAAGAAGAGAGAGAGAGAGAGAGAGAGAGAGGAAAGAAAAAAAGAGAGAGAGAGAGAGAGAAGAGAGAGAGAGAAAAAGAGAAAGAAGGAGAGAGAATAAAGAAAAAGAAAGAAAAACAAAGAAAGAAAGGAAAGAAAGGTCTCCTACCGCAATTTCTCTCTTTCGCATATTTTTTTACGTTAGTTTTTTATCCGGAAACTTACTGGAGCGAAGTGTTTGTTAACAACGACAGACAGAAATAGGGACGGGGGGGGGGGGGGCGTTGTTACGGTCACGGAGGTCTCCCTGGCAACGCACTTCCTCCTCCTCCTCCTCCTCCTCCCGCACGAGGAAGTGAGACGCCCTCGGAAATGGCGTTGGATTTGGGGGGGGGGGGATGACTTTTATTTTCCGTTTTTTTTTTTTTTTTTTTTTTTTTTTTTTTTTTTTTTTTTTTTTTTTTTTTTTGATTTCTCGTCCACGCGTTCTCTCTTATTCTCGTTCTCTTTTTTCTCTCTTTCTTTCTTTCTTTCTCTTTTTCTTCTTCTCTCTCTCTCTCTCTCTCTCTCTCTCTCTCTCTCTCTCTCTCTCTCTCTCTCTCTCTCTCTCTCTCTCTCTCTCTCCTCTCCTCTCTTCTCCCTCCCCCCCCTCTTTCCCTCTCCCCCTCTCCTCCTCCTCCCTCTTCCCTCTTTCCCTCCTTCCTCTCCCCCTCTCCCCCCTCTTCTCCCTCCTCCCTCTCTCCCTTTTCCTGTTTGCTGTCTCTCCACTCCTTAATGACCTCCTTCACCCTCCTGAAATCAATGTCTTCTTCCTGCGTCTTCTTTTCCTTTCTTAGTTCCTCCTTAAACTCTAGGAAGTCCTCCAGGTTTCTCTCATATTTCCCTTTCCCGCTATTTCATATTTCTTCCCGTTTCGCCCCTCCCCTTCTCCATTCTCCAAGTCTTCTTAGTTTTTTTTTTCCATCTACTTCATCTCTTTCTTTTTCTTCCTCTTAGATCTCAGTCTTTGTCTCCTTCTCACAGCGTCTTCGCGTCGTTTCTTAAGAAGTATTTTCTCTCCGTTTGTGTTTCTTTTTTCTTTTTTCTTCGCCTTTGACTCCTAATCTTTTGTCAACATCTCCGTCAGTTCCTTTGCTTCCTGCCCTTCGCTCTTCCGGGTTAAGTCGTATTTCTTTTTCTTTTCCTGTATTTGCTTTTGCTCCTTTCTCTTTTCTTTCTCTTTTTTTTTTGCTTCCCTCTCTATCTTCTTCTTTATGTATTTTCTTCTCTCTTTACTTCTCTTGACTATTTCTCTCTTTCTCTCTTTCTCTTTCTTCCTCTCTCTCCTCTCTCTCCTCTGCTCTCTCTCACCTCTCATCTGTCTCTCTCTCTCTCCTCTCTCCCTCTCCCTCCCTCCCTCTCCCTTCTCCCTCCCTCTCTCTCTCTCTCTCTCTCTCCCTCTCTCTCTCTCTCCCTCCCTCCCTCCCTCCCTCCCTCCCTCCCTCCCTCCCTCCCTCCCTCCCTGGCCTTCTCTTCTACTCTTACCCCTTCCTCTTCCTCTTCGTTCTCCCTTCTCTCCCTTATTACCTCTTCTGTCTTTAACAGGCTATCTCCAAGAACAGAAATACGTGCTTGTGCGACCGGTTCCTTGCTCTCACGCGCGCACGCACACCCCAACAGGAGCACGAAATCACCGCAATAACTTTTATTTTTTTTTTTTTTTATTTACTTTTTTTTTTTACGGGGGAGAGGGGGGGGGAAGGGGGGGAGGGCATGGGGGTGAAGATTGGATACGAACTATACCCGTCTTTATGATAAGGGGTGAGTGATAATGGTGATGCAGGTCGTGAATATCTAAATAGATAATTAGTAAAGTTTTATATCTATTTTAAGGACAGGTGAATATCTAAATAGATAATCAGTAAAATTTTATATCTATTTTAAGGACAAGTGAATATCTAAATAGATCATCAGTAAAGTTTTATATCTATTTTAAGGACAGGTGAATGATTTGTAATTAGGGAGTGCAATTAATAGATTATTTGATGACTAACTTTATGGAGCGTTTACGATTTTGATTTATTAGGCAAAGAGTATGCGGTCTGCAATTAGCAAGTTGTAAAAAAGATAATAAGAAAGTGTTCATAATGAATCAGAGTGAATTGTAGTTATATAGATGTAAGAGACGATTATAGAAGATTATGTAATAGATTATATTTTGAGAACGCGTTTGCTTGCATTATTCGATGTTATAATGAAACTATTAAAGATTATAATAAGGAATGAGGAGGACTAATTGACTTGATATAAAGACGACTGGATAAATTGAATAATTATAAGACAAATAATGCCTCATGCTAGTTTACTACCATTAAAAATCATGTCATACGAATGATAATGAATGAATATTTATTTTTTATACGCCTTGCAACAGTGATGATATTCATTTGAAATATAATAACCAAAATTAAAATGAGTAAAAGTAATTTGTAAACCATCAAATGAATAATGGACGGCAGGTGAACACACTCAGCTGTTATTACATCTATTGACATATCCAGCCTTTTCGTTACTGTTATGAACCCGAACACATATTAATCCCCCTCTGCTCGTATGGTTCATATTTACCATGCTTTTTTTTTATTAATTTCGTCATATTCGAGTAAACAGTGACGTTATGACCTACTTGAATATACGCATATATGAAACGGGGAGCGCTATGTGTCGTAATTAATCGTCCGTGTGCGT
Source organism: Penaeus vannamei (assembly GCF_003789085.1). Lineage (NCBI taxonomy): Eukaryota > Metazoa > Arthropoda > Malacostraca > Decapoda > Penaeidae > Penaeus > Penaeus vannamei. The sequence continues at coordinate 510,286 of NW_020872921.1, forward strand.
ACGGTTCATATCATACGCATTCGCAGTTCTCGCCGTAATAATAACAAGCTCAGGCAAGTGAATTTAGACATAATCAGAGCGGAAATGAGGCGACACACCTCGCTCAACGGCGTGCGTCAGTAATTATTGTCATTACCATCTTGTTTGGTTATGCATTGCCTCATCCCGGCTGGGGACTCCGGTGTCGAGCTGTTTTGCTGTCTCCTCCCCCCCCCCCTGCGTCTTCCCTTCTTGGGGGGGTGGGGGGGCAGGTAGGAAGGTTGATCCCTGCGTCTTCCCTTGCCTGGGGGGTGGGGGGGGGGCCGGTAGGGAGGTTGATTGGGATTACAGGTGAGAAAATGACTCTCTGAAATGCTATGGGCGCGTGTTTGGTTACTGTTGGCATTGTTTTGGTGGTTGTTTCTTGTTATTTATTGTTATTACTGGTATTGTGATGGGGATTCATAGTATGGGCATATTTTCGTCATATCACCAACTACAGTATGATTTGTAGTGGTCTTTATCGTTGTTGTTGTTTTTTGCTGTTGTACTCACGGTTATCATAATTGTTTACTTGAACATTTTCATTATTCATTTTTCCCTGTTGCTGTCTTTTGTATTAATGCGCTTTCGTAATTCGTGTTATTGTTATTGTTATGATCATTAATAACACTTACTGATCTGAGTGATTGTGAAGCTCCCACGTTCCCCGAGAGAGAGAGAGAGAGAGAGAGAGAGAGAGAGAGAGAGAGAGAGAGAGAGAGAGAGAGAGAGAGAGAGAGAGAGAGAGAGAGAGAGAGAGAGAGAGAGAGAGGAGAGCGTGTGCGTGTGTGCGTGGTGCGTGTGCGTGTGTTATGGACTGAGGGAGTTGCATAATTAATTTCCCTCTTTGATACGATCGCTTATTTCCTGTTGCGGGCTCCTTTGTATGGCCGGCGAGGTGTCAGCTGTCGGGGTAAACAGATTCCTTGGGGCTCCCTTTTTTCTTTCTCTCTCGTTTGTGTGTTGTTTGTTTTGCTTTTTGTGGGTTTGCTTTGCGGGATGGCTTCTCTCTTTCTCATTTCTCTCTCTGTTTTTCTCATTCTCATTCTCTCTCTCTCTCTCTCTCTCTCTCTCTCTCTTCTTCTCTCTCTCATCTCTCTCTCTCTCTCTCTCTCTCTCTCTCTCTCTCTCTCTCTCTCTCCTCCCTCCCTCCCTCCTCTCTTTCCACTCACTCCCTTCCTCGTTCTCATTCACTAACAATCTTCCCTTCCTTCCGACTCCCTACCAACAACTTTCCCTCTCCCCTCTCTCTCTCTCCCTCTCTCCCTCTCTCTCTCTCCCCTCCCTCCTCTCTCTCCTTCCCTCCCTCTCTCTCTCTCCCTCCTCCCTCTCTTTCCCTTCTCCCTCTCCCCTCTTTCTTCACATTCTGCGATGGGCGGATACGATAAGATAGGAGGGCGAGGCGGTCCTTCGTGACGTTGGCCTCGACAGCGCGCCATAAGACCCGCAGTTTAGGCTTATCTACCTCACGTGCCTCGAATTACGATATCCTCCTCGGCAATTAATCAAAACAGGTTCACCGGGTGATAATGGATATGAATAGGCGCTTATTATGGCGATATCTGCATGACGTCTGCATTCCCTCGGACGCGGACGGGGGTGGGGGTGGAGGTGGGGGAGGGAGGGGGAGGGTTATGGAGCGAAGGAGATAGGATGATATAAAGGAAAGGAAATGGAGAAAGAAAGGTATAAAAAGGTTGGTTTTACGACTTCATGCTGTGTTTGGGTGCGGGCCTACTATCCCTCTGCCCCCCGTCCACCCCCCCTCCGGTGCGGGTCCCTACTATCCCTCTGCCCCCCGTCACCCCCCCCCTCCCGGTGCGGTCCCTACTATCCCTCTGCGCCCCGTCCACCCCCCCCCTCCCCTTCCTTTCCCCCCGCTTCTTGAGTAATTTACGAGACGTATTCATGCCCGGCTATGCCCCTCACGTCACGCCACAGTACTGCATGACACGCCAGCTCACGTCAGGCGCGATTGGCCTGAATGTCATGATGCCGACGCTGATAAAGGGGGTCATATCGTTACTTTCTTAATTGTTAATTGGGTCTTACTCGGCTCGGGGTCACGGGGTTTATTTAACGGGTTTGATGCGCCGGTTTTGCATTTTTGGGCGATGGGGGGGGGGGGTTCTCCCTTGTTTGGGCTTCTGGGACGTGGCATTCGGCTACGGCACGTTATTGATGCAGAGGCACACAGGTACATGCAACACCACGCAAGCACACATACATACGCGCACACACGCATAAGCAACCGCAAACACACACACACACACACACACACATACATACATACAGGTTTTATATGTGTATATATACATATACTCCATGTATATATGTATACGAGAACAAAGACAAAGTCAGGGGGATAGGGAGGAAGGGAGGGAGGGATACAGACAGGGAGAGAAAACCCCACACACTGAACACACGCTTCCTACATTCTCGCCCTTTCCTTCCTTCTCAGAAAACGTTCAGCTTTTGCATGACGCGTCTTTCCCTCTCTTTCTCTCTCCAGGTAAGACTCGCGCGGACTCCACCCCGCCCCACAGGACACGAGGCATCCTGCGCGAGATGCGAGCACAGGAAAGGTAAGCATCATTAGGAGAGGAGAAGGAGAGAGGACATTGTCTCACGCGTGGGGGCGGGAGGGGGAGAAGAAGAAGAAGAAGAAAACGAAGACGAAGACGAAGACGAAGAAGAGGATCTGACTTGAGGATTCGGGTAAGGAGAGTCCTTATTACCTTCGTCAAGGAGGTGGTGTTTTCGGTCGCGTTGGTTGGTTAGTTAGTTTGTTTGTTAGGGGGTTGGCAGGAGGACTCAGAAGGTTATGAATGAATTTTTTTTTTCAGAGGTGTTTCTTAGCCTAATTTAGAATCAATAGATTTTTTTTTATCTGATTTTTTTTATCCATTGAATGATTTTATCTGATTTTTTTTTATTTTTATTTTTTTTTTTTTTTTATCAGAGGTGTATCTAGCCTAATTTAGATTCATTGAATTATTTTTTCTGTTTTTTTTTCAGAGGTGTCTCTTAGCCTAATTTAGAATCAATAGATTTTTTTTTATCTGATTTTTTTTATCCATTGAATGATTTTATCTTATTTTTTTTTTATTTTTTATTTTTTTTTTTTTATCAGAGGTGTATCTTAGCTTAACTTAGATTCCATTGAGTGATTTTTTTCTTTTTTTTTTATCAGGTGTCTTTTAGCCTAACTTAGATTCCATTGAAGTTTGGTAGCGATCCGGATATTACTTGTTCGTTTGTTAGCCGTAAAAAAATTGTCAACAGATTTCTATGAGGTGTGTTTTAGCCTAACTTTGATTCCGAATCCGGATTCAGGATTTTTTTAATGATTGCATCATTTTTATTGCATCAGCTACCTTATTGCCTTGGCGGAGGTATGCGCTCTCTGAGTGCTTCTTGTTTTGGATAAGTTTTTTTTATTAATGCTTATTATTACTGCTGTTGTTGTTGTTATTGTCATTGTTGTTATTTTTGAGATTTGTATTCATTGCTGTTATTATTATTATTATTATTATTATTTTTTTTATCATTATTGATGTTATCATTATTGTTATTACTATTATTTTTATTATGATTTTATTATTATTATTTTATTGATACTATTATCATTATTATTATTATTATCATCAGTATTATTATTATTATTATGATTCCTTTTTCCTGCTCCTCCTCCTCCTCCTCCTCTTCATACTCTTCCTCCTTCCCTTTCTTTTCATCCTCCACCTCCTCCACTTCTTCCTGCTCCTCCCCCTTTTCCTTCTCTTTCTCCATCCTCCTCCTCCTCCTCCTCCTTTCCACCTCCTCTTCGATCTCTTCCTCTTTCTCCTCCTCCTCCTCTCTTCGATGTCTTCCTCTTTCTCCTCCTCCTCCTCCTTCTTTTTCTTCATCCTCCAGTTCCTCTTCCTCCATTTCTTCTAAGGCACACTCTATCAGTTTCAG
>NW_020872921.1:516766-524266 GCF_003789085.1 Penaeus vannamei
GAAGAAGAGAGAAGAAGAAGAAGAAGAAGAAGGAAGAAGAAGAAGAAGAGAAGAGAGAAGAAGAAGAAGAGGAGGAGGAGGAGGAGGAGGAATACCAACACTCCCGAAGGTGGTCCTCGGAGGAAGCCCGAGCGAGGAGACACAACGAATCTAAATTGTAAATTAGATACAGATTTTTTTTTTCTTTTTTTTCTCTCGACTCGCCAGAAACTTGGTCAAGGTACGTCTGACCGCGGGTAGGTATTAAGAAGCAACGGTACAACCTGTAGCCCCTTGACCCAACATCCCATAAGGGTCAGAATCGGTACAAATACACATAAGACACCGTACGTCTGGCAGCGGTCAACAGCGCATTCCCAGCTACGTATTGAGAGAGTCACAAGATAAGACATTCGGATCAAGATAAGACGCCGAGATAAGCCACTTATGAGGAATACGGTAAGTGGCTTGTGAGGAGAACAGGTAGGCGGCTTTGGGTGAAAATGATTTATTTAAATGTAGCCTTGTAGGTCGGCGAAGGAGAGAGCGGCCCTTCGGTGACCTGCTTCGAAAGGAAGTCTACAAGTTTATTGATATATTCAGAGCAGTCTGAAGTTTAATCTGTGTCTTTTCATCTAGTTATATAGATCGATATATCTCTATCTATATCTTGTCGATGTGTAACGTATCTGCTTATCTCTTTAGTATTTCTCTCTTTTCTCTCTCTCTGTCCTTCTCTGTCTCTGTCTCTGTCTTTCTGTCTGCTGTCTCTGTCTCTCTCTGTCTCCGTCGCTCTCTCGTCTCTCTGCTCGGGCACCTCTCCCTCTCTTCTCGTGCACTACCTCTCTACTCTCTCATCTCTCACTCATATCTGCTCTCTTTCGGGTCCTCCGGAGTTGCCCTCCTTCTTTTCGATCCGGCAGTTCTCCTGCGGGTACCTCTCTCTCTCTCATACTCTCCGCTCACCCTCCCTCCTCTCAGTCTTTGTCTCTGTCTCTCCTCTGTCCCTCTCTCTCTCTCTCTCTCTCTCTTTCTCTCTCGTCTCTCTCTCTACTCTTCTCTCATCTCGTTCGTCTCCTTCTCGATCCTCTCCTCTCTCAGTCTCTCGTCGTCTATCCTCTCTCTGTCTCTCCTCTCTCTCTCTCTCTCCTCTCGTCTCGCTTTCTCTCTCTCTCTGCTCTCTACTCTCCTGCTCTCTGCCTCTCTATCTCTACTTCCTCCTCGCTCTACTCATCTCTCGATCGCTCTCCTACTCTCTCTCTTCTCTCCTCGTCTCTCCCTCCCTTTCCCTCTGTGGTCATCTCGTCTCTGTCTCTGTCCTCTGTCTCTGTCTCTGTCTCTGCTCTCGTCTCGTGGTCTCTGTCTCTGTCTCTGTCTCTGTCTCTGTGCCATCTGGGGCGGCTTTGACACGTCGGTCCCAGGGGTCGAGTCACTCTCTTCTCTGTCTCTGTTCTGTTCATTTCTCTCATCCCCTCTCCTTCTCACTCTCTCTCTCTCTCTTCTCTCTCTCTCTCTTGCTCTCTCTCTCTCTCTCTCCGTCTCTCTCTCTCTCTCTCTCTCTCTCTCTCTCCTCTCTCTCCCTCTCTTCTGCCCTCTCTCCTAACCTCTCTCATCGGCCTCTCCTCTCACCCTCTCTCTCCCTCTCTCTCCTCTCCTCCCTCTCTCATCCTCTACGTCCCTTCTCTCTCCTCTCTCCTGTCTCTCTGCTGTCTGCTCTCTGTCTCTCTCACCGTGTCTCCATGCATCTCGCCTCCTTGTCGTCTCTCTCTCTCGTCTCTCTCTCTCTCTCATCTCTCCTCCCTCTCCTCTCTCTCTCTCTCTTCCTCTCACTCTCTCCTCTCTCGTCCCCTAGCCGTCTCTCTTCCTCTACCAGTCTATCCGACTGCCTCCGACTGTCTCTCCTCCTTGCTGCCTCGCCATCTCTCTCTCTCTCTCTCTCTCTCTCAGTCTCTCTCATTTCTCTCTCTCCGTGTCCGCACGGGTGCTGCTCTCTCTCGTCTGCCTGCTCTCTCTCTCTGTCGTCTCTTCTCTCCTCTCTACTTCTTTCCCTCTTTCCTCTGTATACTATTATATATATATATATATATAAATAGTATAGTAATTATATATAGTAGGTATAGCTTAGACACGTTATATCGTACAATATAGTGATATTATGAGGGTAGGATTAGGTATATATAGTATCTATGTATTATAATAGTATACGGTATATATAATATATATACCCATATAATATAGACGTCATAGTAAGTAAAGTATGTTATTACTTGTTTGCTCCATAATGATCGGACTTGTATGTATTAGGATAGTGTCTATTATTATCGTGTATATATATCATAATTATAGGTATGTCATTGTATGATATATGACTGATTATTAGTTCTAGGTATAGTGTATTAGGTGTATATACTAGTGTATGGATTATATGTATCTATATATAGTGTATTGCATTCATATATAGGTGTATGTAATATATTCTACATTATAGTAGTCATATATTATAATTAGGTAGTATATCAATAGGATCATAATAGTATAGTGATATATAGTATATATACATATAGGTATAGTACATATAGTCAAAGTGTTCACGGTATAGTATAGTATCAATTATTATTAGTTAATATTTACTAGTGTAATAGTACTTTCTCTCTTATATGGGCGTATGGTAAGTAGTACTATAGCATATAGGGTATAGAGAACGATATAGCTGATATGTCTATATATGAGTTTATAGATAAGTTATATATGCGGCTGTGGTGTGTGTGGGTATAGTAAGTATAGTCTATAGTGATACGTATATAAGTATGATTTACTATCTCTCCATAATGTATGTATATATATACATATATAAAATACTATATATAATATGTATACAATATAATATATTATATATTATTAATATAGTAATACTATATGATGTATATATATATAAATATATGTAAATGTTATAATATACTATATAAATATAGTATATATATATAACATATATAGTATACATAATATATAACGTATAGGATATATATATAGTAGTCATCATATAATACCTATACTAGTAGTTTATATATTTACAGATATATATAGTGACATTGTTATCAAATTATAAGTATACTTATATATATATTATATATAAGTACAGTATACTATATTCTCCATATGATATGTATAGCTGAGAGACCGTATGATATTATATATTATATATGATTAAAGTATAATAACTGATTATATATATATATAATAATATTAACATTCACATATCATGTATTTATTTATTTATACATTATACGAGGAGAGAAACCGAGTCTATATGAGATATCAAGAATTTATGCATGATATCTTGAACGAGCCGGCAAAAGGAAGTCAGAAGCGCCCCCCCACCCCCGTGCTTGCTCATCTTCTCCCTTCCCCTGCACCCCCACCCCACCCCCTACACGCATGTCCTTCCCACCTCCCCTACCCCCCTGCTCCAAACCCCATCGCCCCTTCGCCTACCATCCCCCTCCCTCCCTCGCCCCCCACCCTCAGCCTTCGATGGGTCCTTTCGTCCCAGAACGCTTGAACTGCCTTCCGCTCGACCGCCCTCCGCCGCACCAGCGCCGACCGCGCGACTCGCGTTCCTCTTCGTTCTCCCAGTGCACAGTGCCCCATCCCTATGGGGGGGCGTCCATGTGTGTGTGTGTGTATATACTTAGTGTGTATACCAGTTCTACTTATACTTGTATATACGTAGCTATAATAATATTATATTATATCTTATATATATAATATATATATTATTTATATATATCGAGTATCTATATATACTATATTGTTGTGTGTGTGTGTGTGTGTGTTATGTGTGTTGTGGAGTGGTGTGTGTGTGTAAATGTGTGTATGTCTGTATATATAATATATTTATATATATTATTATATTAGTATTACGCTATATAATATAACTGATAGTATATAGTAATTTACTACACTTATAGTTATTTAGTGATATTAGTGTGTATAGGTTAATGGTATGAGTTATATAGAATAAATATATATAGTATAAAGTATAGTGTATACTTATCTATATGTATATAGTATATATAATGTAGGGATACATTACCTATATTACTTATAGTCATAGTGTTATGTGGACGGAATCTGCTGAATCTTTTATCATGGGTAGGATTGATTATGGTAGTGATGTATGATTATTGCTTAATATTGGGAATACTGTAGGTATTGTGTGATATAGGGGTATGTTGTGTATTGCCTATACGCTATACTAAGTGATTGTAGTGACGTAATATATAATTGTTAATTTTATGTGTATATGTACTAGTGTTTGTTTGCGTGGTGATCAGGGTAAGAATGTGATGGTAGGCGTTGGAGGCGTATGCTGATGTGTATATATAATGGCGTATATAACGATGTAGTGTATATTGTAGGTTGTGATATATTATACTGGTGTGTGTGTGGTTGATATTAGTACTGTACGGTATTTATGGTGTATAACTGGCTGTTGTAGTTTTGTGTTGTTGATAATGACTATATGAGTGGCATTACGTAGGATCGGTGATTATATTATACTATAATATATATATATATATATTATAATATATACATATATACATATAATACATATATTTATGATATGATTAAACCGCGCGTTATCCCCTGAACGAGACCCAAATCGAATGAATTCTTTTTGCCTAAACGCAAAATGGCGATTCGAGTTCCGAACGCGCGATTCGCTCCCGCCTCTTGGGCCAACAAGCGATCCCATTCCGCGCAAAGGGATCGAAGGAGACAATAGAGCTCTCGGATGGGTTTAATAGATCAAGGGACGGGAGACGCGAAGGGCAGATCGGGCGGCTGGGACTGCAGGACTGAAGACAGGAGGAGGAGGGGGAGGGAAGGAAGGAGGTGGGGGGGGTGGAGGAGGGGGTTCTGGGAAGGAGGAAGGAGGAGGAGAGGTAGGGGAAGGAAGAGGGGGTGGAGGTAGGGGGTGGGAGGGGGAAAGAGAGAGGTGGGAGGAGGGGGAGGTGGGAAGGAGGAGGAGGAGGGGGTCGTGAGGAATGGTGGGAGAGGAGGAGGAGGAGGAGTGGGGGAAGGAGGAGGTGAGGAGGAAGAGGAGGTAGGGGGAGGGGAGGGGGAAGGAGGAGAGGAAGGAGTTAGGAGGAGTAGGGGGGAAGGAGGAGGAGTGGAGGGGGAAGGAGGAGGGAGAAGAAGAGGGGGGAGGGGGAAAGGACGGAGGGAAGGAGGAGGAGGAGGAGGAAGGAGAGGTAGGGGGAAGGAGGAAGTGAGTAGTGAGGAGAGAGTGGAAGGAGGGAGGAGGAGGAGGGGAGGAGGAGGAGGAGGGGGAAGGAGGAGGAGGGAGGAGGGGTGGGAGGAGGAGGAGAAGGAGGGAGGAGGAGGAGAGGTAAGGGGGAAGGTGGAGGAGGAAGATCAGCACGAGGTAGGGTGCAGGAGGAGAAGGAGGAAGGAGGGGGGTGGAGGGGGAAGGAGGAGTGAGGAGGGGAGGGAGGAGGAGGGGGAAGAAGGAGGAGGAGAGGTAGGGGGAAGGAGGAGGAGAGGATGTAGGGGGTAACGGTATGTGGGAGGAGGAGGGGGAGGAGGAGGAGGTATAGATATATTATTGTAGTGATATCATCTTATTATATAGTGATGTATCATTAGTAGTTATGAGTATATACTATTATAATAATTGTGTAGTGTGTGCTGTGGTGGGTTTGTGTGTGTGTGTGTGCTGTGTTTGTGTGTGTGTGGTGTGTGTGTGTGTGTGTGTGTGTGTGTGTGGTGTGTGAGGTAAATTATATATATATATAATTAATAGATATATATATATATATAGTAATAATATATAGTATATATATATATAATATATAATATATAGATATGTATATATATATATATATATATATATATATATAATATATATATATATATACATGTACATATATATATATATATATATATATATATATATATATATATAATATATATATACATATATATATATATATATATATATATATACTATAGTACTAATATTACTATATATATATATAATATATATACAATATATATAGATAGTATATATGTACTACATATCATATATATTATAAATAATATATATAATATTAGTAGTATATATATACAATGTTATATGTATATGTGTGTATATATAAATGCAGTACATATGCAATATATACATATATATTATAATAGTATATATCATAGTATGTGTAGTATATATATGATTACATATATATATATGTGTGGTATTTAGGACGAAGTTATTCGTAAATGATGTACATTATAGTAGTATGATAGTTGGTAGGTAGTATGAGTATTATGAGTATTTAGTAGTATAGTGTATATGTGTGGTAGTGTTGTGTGTGTTTCTAGGTTGTGTTGTGTTGGTGTGTGTGCTGTGGCGCTGTCGATTGTGTGTGTGTGTAGTAGCGTGTGTGGTGGTGTTGTGTAGTGTGTGTGTGTGTGTGGTGTGTTTGTGTGGTGTGTTGTGATGTGTGTTGTGTGTGTGTGTGTTGTGTGTGTGTGTGTGTGTGTGTGTGTGTGTGTGTGTGTGGTGTGTGTGTGTTGTGGTGTGTGTGGGTGTATATATCTGATATATATATATATATATATATAATATATATATAATATAGTATATATATATATATATATATATATACAGATAGATATTCATATTACACTTAGGCATACATATCTATAGATTTGGTTAGAAATCATACATGTGTCATTGTTTGTTTGTTTCTGTGACACGAAGTGACCCAGGAAGCCTGTGACACGCTAGAGATTCGCGCTGCTACATTTCACCAGAAACCATTTGTTTAAAAAATGTCAGCCACTCGCCATGACGTCACGGAGCTGCCCGGTTCACCTTGTCGCGCCTGACCCACGGTTGTCAGCGGCTGTCAGATAAGGAGGGAAAAAATGAGATCCGATGCCCCTCAAGTGATGGAAATATTGCGTCTCCTTCTGCCGGAATCGTGGTCGAGGAGCAGGTCGCGAGTTTGAAGTCGTCGAGTCGAATTGGATGAGAGGTGTTTGTTAATTAATTTTTTGATATGTATATTGTATAGACTATTTAGTATAGAAGGTATATGTATATTGCATAGACTGTTTAGTATAGAAAGTATATGTATATTGCATAGACTGTTTAGTATACGATGTATTCTATTGCATAGGCTATTTATTATATGATGTATATGTATATTGCATAGACTATTTAGTATAGAAGATATATGTATATTGCATAGGCTATTTAGTATAGAAAGTATATGTGTATTGCATAGGCTATTTAGTATAGAAGGTATATGTATATTGCATAGCTATTTAGTATAGAAAGTATATGTATATTGCATAGACTATTTAGTATAGAAAGTATATGTATATTGCATAGACTGTTTAGTATAAGATGTATATGTATATTGCATAGACTATTTTAGTATAAAGGTATGTGTATATTGCATAGACTATTTAGTATTAAGAGGTATATGTAATTTGCATAGGTATTTAGTATAG
>NW_020872921.1:537544-545044 GCF_003789085.1 Penaeus vannamei
TTGTGCTGCAATTGACCACTCCGGTCATTCCTAGTGATAACATTGAAACTTTGCAATGAGTTATATTAAAAAAAAAGCGAAAACTTAATCTTAGAAATAAAAGAGCCAAGAAGAATTAGAGAAAATCAGATTATCAGTTAGGTAATAAAAAGAAAAATACAATTCTATTTACATACTATTCAACTAATCCTCACTTACCCCCAATATTACTAGATCATCACTACTACTACTACTATAAAGCGAACAACTTTATTTCACTACTTTCCTTACTATAACAACAACAATCACTGTACAAATAACATAACTCTAGACAACAATTTACTAGTCAATGACATAAGTCAGTTGTTTATCAATATTACAGAAAATGTTTCTTTCAAAAAATAAAAAGAGTGATATGACTTTTTTCAAGTAATAGGAAAAAAAATATTGTACTGTCATATTTCATCGTAAAAAATGTTTTCTAATTCTTATGGAGTTATTCAAATATGTGCTATGGCCAAACTTAACAAATTCTTTTTTTTCGATGTAGTTAAGTGTTGTCCTATTATACATCGAAAATAAGAGACATTAAAAACTAAATTCTACCTTTATATGTATCGTATGGTCATTGTAATTAACTTTTTTAATCACCGGAAAGATTCAAGATGATAAAAGTGACAATGTTGATAAGAACGGGTTTACAGTGGAAAAAAAACATTTAGAAGGGATTTCCTTGATGAAAAAAAAAAAGTTTTGTAAGCTTTCCGAGTAATAATTCATATAGAATACGACATAGCTGGAATATGATGGTAGATCATAAATTTCTGATATATGTTATCATACACGCACACACATACACAAACTTTCACCACACCACACACGAAACAAACCCACACCACAACACACACACATACCCAACACACACTCACATCGCCACCATATAATATATGTATATACCTTATAATAATATTAATTATATATACTAGATATATGTATATTATATATATATAACTATATACATATATATATCTATATATAAACACACACACACCTATAGTATTAGATATATTCCATATATACTCTGTGTCCGTAACCACGCACGACAGCACACAACACAGACACAACACACATGCACACATTGTACTATATAAATATATATATCTATAATAATTGTATACATACATAATACATAATACTGATATATAATATATATAGTTATATATATATATATATAATATATATATAGTGTATATATACTACATATTATAATATAAATATAATATATGTGTGTGTGTGTGTGTGTGTGTGTGTGTGTGTGTGTGTGTGTGTGTGTGTGTGTGTGTGTGTGTGTGTGTGTGTGTATGTGTGTGTAATATATGTATTATATATATTATATATTATATATATATATATATATATATATATATTATACATATATGTGGTGTGTGTGTGTGTGTGTGTGTGTGTGTGTGTGTAGTGTGGTGTGTGTGTGTGTGTGTGTGTGTGTGTGTGTGTGTGTGTATGTATGTATTGCATAATATGCATATATATACACATATATAAATATAAGATAGATAGAGTTTAGGTCATTCTCTCTCTCTCCTCTCTCTGTCTGTCTGTCTGTCTCTGTCTGTCTGTCCTGTATATATATATATACTGTATATATATATTATATATATATATATATATATATATATAATATATATATATATATATATATATATACAATATATATTTTATATATGTATATATACATAATTATATATTATATATATATCATATAATATATAAATTTATGCATGGTATGTATATGTATGCATACAAACATATGTACACACACACGCACACACACATATACACATTTATATATATGTGCGTGTGCGTGTGAGTGTGTATGTGTTCACACATTCAGACACGCAAACAAACATTCAAACACACACACACACAGGTATGTATTATATGTGTATGTATGTATATATATATATATATATTATATATATATATATATATATATATATATATATATATGTATATATATATATATGGCAAATAAATACTATCCAACACTATTCCCCATAATACGTAACATTTGAAACTATAAAATATAGTTAATCTAGGCAAGGATTCAACCATTCCAATCTATTGTTTTTTCAACAAACACACGCACACGTACAGAACATACACAAACAGCATATATACACATTTCCCTACCTCCATATACAATGTACATTAGAGCATTCACGTTGTTATACATAAACTTTAAGAACACACGTCATCCTCTATGCACTACGAAGCTAAGGAGCTCAGGTACGTTCCGGAACGTCTCGAGTGCGGCCGCCCATGAATTATTCATAGAAAGCGGGAAACGGGGCTTTACACGGGTAACCATTGCCGTGTTTACTCATGAGGGGCGAGGAAGGTTGTTTTCATAAACACTTGTTTTTTGAATTGTTTGTCATTGCGCTGTTATTGTTGTGCCGAAAGTAATTGTTATCAATAAAAAAAATGATGATGATAATGGATGGTAATAGTAATGAGGATTATGATAATTGTGATAATGGTACTGATGTTAATTATCTTTACTACAATGGGAGTACTACCATAATGGCGTACTAATATTGATAACAATAGCGATATTTTGGTAGTGATAATAATTGTATTTATGATCATAGTAATGGTAACATTAAATGATAATGCTAGTCATATAACCCTTATTAGAACTAATTATATATCACAGTGATAAGGAATAATATTGTTCACCTTAATTATTATAATTAACAATACCCTAAATGTAACCATCAAGCTTATTGCATTACCCTTAATGCTCATTTTCCCTCGCGGTAACTGTATAATCTTAAACATTAATGTCACTTTTCGTCGAATTGTTTCTCTAGATCCGTACTAACTAGTTCAGCTCGGGTACACTTTTGACTAATTGTTCGTAATGTAATATTGGTTCAATTTTGGTAATTTGATAACAACCAATTACCCTTTCGTAAGTATTTTTCATCCGTACTATTATTTCAATTTCGCTTTTTTTGGGGTGTGTTTTATTTATTTCGTAATTTGGAAATCCCTGCGTAAATTGATACGCTTAAATCATTGTGGTAATTTCCGACAATTGCTTTTGTCCTTTACGCCAATTGCGAATGCAGCCTCTTTGTTTACATTTCAAAAGCCGCGCGGATTTGAAATTCGAAACGGTATACCAAAGCATCTCACTTCCCTGTTCTACCTTTTGTAATAATTATGATAATATCTGAGGGAAGGAGAAAATGAGGGGTGGAGAGAAAAAGAGGGAGGGAAGAGAGAGGGACTACGCTCGATACGTATACACGAAGACAATGACAAAAACAAACAAGAAAAAAATTGCCCTTCCTTCCTCACCTTTTCGTTTTTCTTTGGGTCTCTTTCGTTCCGTTCTATTAAACGTGTTTTTACTGTTCTTGATATTTTGTCTGGAATTTATATAATCACAGATTCTTAGTTATTTCTCATCATTAGTATCATGACATTATTGTTGGTTTTATTCTCATCATTAATATTACATTTTCTGGTATCATGACATATCCTTATCATTATCATTATTATCATGACTTTTCTTATTAACATTATTTCCATTGTTATCATAATCATTCCTTTTATTATTATCACTGTTTTTTTCTTCCCCTTCTCTTTATATACCTTATTTTATCTTCTTTTTCTCAGTCACGCAGATCTATCATCCTTTTATCAGTCTTTTCTTACACATTTTGTCCCTTCCCTTTTCTGATTCTCTTTCATACTCTCTCTCTCTCTCTCTCTCTCTCTCTCTCTCTCTCTCTCTCTCTCTCTCTCACACACACACACACACACACACACGCACATCCTTACTCCAAAGCGCACCTCCGGATATGAAGTCTATGACCCGCAAATATTATACATATATACCACACATCAGAGAAATATTTAGCCATCAATACCATGCTTTATCATGAGGTCGGAGTCAATGCATGCAACAGCTGCAGGAGATGTGAGCAACTATCAAGAATTGGTTTATATCGCGATCTTTTCGTTGCAGCCGATCTTCAGGGCGTTTTTTTCTATTATTATCATTATCTTTATTACAGCTTATTATCATTATTACCGCTTATTATTATTACTTTATTATTTATTATTATTATTATTATTATTATTATTATTATTATTTATTATCATTATCATTATCAGTTATTATTGTTATTATTATTATTATTTTATTATTTTATTATTATATTATTATGATAAGAATAATAAATAACGATAATAATATCATTATCATCATTATTACTACAACTATTACTATTGTTATTCATTATTCATTATATTACACTATTGTTATTATCAATCATAGCTGTTATTGTTATTTATATTTATTATCATTATATCATCATGTTATCATTATCTTTATTTTTTCTTGTTATACCTGTTATCATTGTTATTATCATCATTATCATCACCATTATCATTAGTTAGTATTACTAGCACTATTATTATTATCATCATTATTACTATCGTTATCATTATCATAATTATTATATTATTACCATTACCCAGTACCTTCGTTTTTCTTCCTTTCTCTCTTCCCTCATCTCCTCCGCCTGAGCTGTCTCGCCGCGGTGCGTAGGAATCCCGCAGCGTAAATGTTCTAATTTCGTCCTGCTTTTGCCTCGTGTCGGTTGCGCGAGGGTCGGGGTGGGATCGGGGGGGGGGGGGAGGGGGTAAAGGGTTGAGTAGGAGCCACTTTGGAATTAGAGAGATTCGAGAGAAGATTTTCGTCGCGTTTCGTTTATTTCGGGGCAAAATAGGTTTATAGTGTCAGTGTTTCCATTGCGTCAGCGTCGAGGGTTCAGATTTCCTCGTGTCTATTGGACTCCGGTTAAAATAGATACAAGAGGGGAATAAAATTCATCTTTAAAAATAAAATACAGGAGGGCTTGCATCCGATGCTTTGACCGCATTTTCGAGGTGAAAAATACAGCTAGGTATATATATATATATATATATATATATATATATATATATATATATATATATGAGAGGGAATAGAACGTAAACAGATAAGGAGAGATGAAAAGGATCAAAGGAAACGGTAAAGCGGCGAGGTGCGCAAATACACCATTCTTATCTCGCCAAGCACCGCAGGCACTTAGTAGGAGGCGAACCAGCCCGGAGCGCACGTGTCAATACAGCAAGCACGAAGGTCCACGGGCAGGGCCAAGCACGCACGCATATTTACTCTGAATACTTCGCTCCCTGAATGCATCCTCAAAGCAGCTGGATAAGCGGCCTAGATTCCAGGCACAATCCCGGGAGAATAGCGCGAGGGTGCTGCGCATTTCATTTTTTTTTCCTTTCTCATACTGGACTTCATAACTCCTTGTAAAGAAGCCCTCTGAAGCCTGGCGCGAAGCCTGACCTTCCCTCCGACCGCAGGAGGGCGCTTGGCCTTCGAGGGAGGGAGCGCTGCCAGCCAGCCGCGCATAACTCGAGGGGCTTTTGAGGCGTATCAGCAATTAGCTAAAGGACAGTCACTGGGCCGAAGAAGGGAGGGAGAGACCGCAGAGTTCGAGCTGTGTCTCCACGATCTCTCCCGCGGGTCTTTGTTGCAGGGAACAATGGAGGAGAGTAAACAAGAGGGCCGCTGAATGCAACAGTGCCAGTTGCATCAAATAACCTTCGTTGGCTGATGGAGTTACTCAGAGCTAACCCAGCGGAGCATCCATTGTCCGACCAACTCCACTCCACTCCAAACGGTCCATTCTCCAGGCGGCTTTTTATCCGCGGGTTTTCTTGAGGGGCCGGCGGCGTTCCTATCTTTACTTATTCTTCTCCTATTCTTTTCATTCTGGGCTGTTAGGGAAATGGGATTACTGTTTGTTTTCTTGTGCCTTAATCTCTCTCCTCTCTTTTCTACTGCGCGCGTCGTGTCGCCATTCGGGGGAAAGTGTTGACTTCTGGTCGCGGTTGACTTCGGGGAGGCAGGGCTCGGCTTCCTTCCCTTACAACGCATACACACACGCACGAATAAACATATATATCTGCATAAGGCCCCTTTCTCTCTCTGAATATGTATATATATATATATATATTATGTATATATATATATATATATATATATATATATATATAATATATATAGTATATATAATATATATAATACATACACACATATGTTGTGTGTGGTGTGTGCGTGTGTGTGTGTGCGTGTGTGTGTGTATTATATTATTGTATGTAGGACAAGAAAATGGTTATAATCAATGTTCCTATCCTTGTGATATTACTAACATAAAAAGGTATGAAGTATATTTAGTATACCCTCATATATCATTTCTATGTAACCTGGCGATATTTCTTATATCAGCATAACTAAATGATATATGGTGATATAGACTAAATTGAGTGATAATGTAATAGAACTATTAATCAATCTTTTGTGTAATAAGGGTTGTATGTTGAAGCATGCATTAGTTAAAGATTTGTTAATTTTCAGTTTAATGGAAACGATTGGGAAACAATGGGAAAATGGGTAAACGGGATAAAATGAATGGCAATAAAATGTAAACATGAAGAAACCAAGATGTGTTCAAGATGTAATAGATTGTCATAAAAATCCCCCCACGTTTTCAGTGAAATCCACGGGTCTCTCTAATATATAGTATATATGATATATATATATATATATATATATATGTATACATATATATACATATATGTATATACCCACACACACACACACTATATATATATATATATATATATATATATATATATATATATATATATATATATATATATAATATACATATATATATACACTATATATATAAATATATTTAACATATATATGTAATATATCATACATATATATATCTATATATGTATATATGCATATAATGTATGCACACACAAGCACCACAGCCACACACATATATATATATAATATATAAATATTATATATATATTATATATATATATATTACATGTATTGTATATATATGTGTATGTATACATTACTGTAGACATATGATTACTTTTATATTGAGACTAAATCTAATTCAAAATAGAATGATGATATGATCAGCAGGGAGCCTCATAAATGGTTTTTGAGATTCATCTGTAAAACGTTACAGTCAAAGGACATCCGCTTAGGGAAACGGCCTCCGCCTGCCAAAAGAAGGTACCGTCTCGCTCTTGTTGGCCGAATATGCACACACACACCACACACACACCACACGACATAGTCCCACACACAGGCACACACACACACACATATATGTGTATAAGACACCACACACACATATATAGAAAGGGAGAAAGAGAGCGAGAATTAGCCGCTAAATCGACCTAAGGGTTAATTTCCCATAGCACGCCCGGCGATGCTCGGCTGTCCGGACGGGGAAAAGATTGCACTGGCGAGGGCTAAATCATAGACACCCGAAACAACAGCTGCAAAATGGGGGAATAGGGAGGCGGGTAGTTCCATTTCTCTCATTTCCTCTA
>NW_020872921.1:550044-552544 GCF_003789085.1 Penaeus vannamei
AAGACGCAACGGGGGAGAAAAAAAGTCTCCCACAACAAAGCGAAGATGAAGGGGGGGGGGGGAGATTAGACGTCGGAAGCAACTGATAAAGACGGTTCCACGCGAAAGCGGTAAATAAATCCTATGAATACAAGAATTATATCACATAGTTAAGTAAATCACATCCTATAAATAAATCACATCCTATGAATACAAGAATTATATCACATAGTTAAGTAAATCACATCCTATAAATAAATCACATCCTATGAATACAAGAATTATATCACATAGTGAAATAGATCACATCCTATAAATAAATCACATCATATAGTTAAATAAATCACATCCTGTAAATAAATAGATCACATCCTATAAAAAATAAGACATATCCTATGAATAAATAAACCACATCCTATAAATAAACAAATCGCATCTTATAAAATAGATAAATCGTCCTATGAATACAAGAATCACATCATATAGTTAAATAAATCACATCATATAAATAAATGAATCCTCCTATGAATAAATAAATCACATCCTATAAATAAATAAATCACATCCTATGAATAAACAAATCACATCCTATCAATAGATAAATCACATCCTATCAATAAATAAATCACATCCTATCAATAAATAAATCACATCCTATCAATAAATAAATCACATCCTATCAATAAATAAATCACATATAATCAATAAATAAATCACATCCTATCAATAAATAAATCACATCCTATCAATAAATAAATCACATCCTATCAAAATAGAATAAATAAATCACATCCTATCAATAAATAAATCACATCCTATCAATAAATCACATATCACATCTATCAATAAATAATCACATCCTATCAATCAAATATCATAAATAAATCACATCCTATCAATAAATAAATCACATCTATCAAATAAATCAATCAATAGATAAATCACATTCAATAGATGAAAAAAAATCCTATAAATAAACAAATCAGGTCATATAAACACGGTAAATAATATTCTCCAACTTCACCCGGCTACTGAATGTGATCAAGTGTGTCAGACAAACAAGCAAACATTTAAAAACAAGTTGGTCCTTTTTTAAGAGACAAAGAGCTTATTAACAAAGATTTTACGCCGCAAGATCAAAGAACGCTAATCAAGTTTGTTCTGATGGCTGGAAAGATTAAAAGTATGATAGACGGAGTTGAGAAAAGAACGTACTAATTACATATTTTGTGCGATGTTAGAATCTGACCTGCGTTTCCGAAAGAGATTGGTGAAGTTAACACATAATGCTACTTCTGCTACATTAAAGAGCAGAAATATATTCATACAGTTATATGTATATATATTCATACACACACACACACACACACACACACACACACACACACACACACACACAACACACACACACACACACACACACACACACACACACACACACACACACACACACACCACACACACACACACACACACACACACACACACACAACACAACACACACACACCACAACACACACAACACAACACACACACACACACACACACTAAACCGTGTCCAAGAACAAGAGGGCACGAACTGCTTCTGCGGGGACGGTTGAGAAATCGAAGCGCAAAGGAGACACAAGTGGTCCGCGGATGCCTAAGCCTGACCCAGAGAGCAGGAACGACTTGCACGGGGTCAGTGAGCAAGCCAAGCGCAAAAGGCGACGCGAGGAACCCGAGCTCGACTAGAACGTGGGTGAGAGGGCAAGGGCTGCGTGCGATCAGGACAGCAGAACGGGGGCATAGGCATCACACCCGTAGTTCACCCCAGCCGAAAACCCAAGACTAGGACCCGAATTATTTTCAGGAACACGTAAAAACAAAAGCGAACCACGAGATAGCGGAATTAAAACGAGAAAGAAACTGACCAAAACGCACACACATACACACACATATATATATGGGAGTGTGTGTGTATGTACTGGATATATATATTTGGATATATGTAAGTATATATGTATATATGCTTTTGTATACATGCACACATACACACATGCACACACACACACACACACAATTAGTTCCTTTTTCTGACTTATGACATTTGTAAAGCATCACATCTTTGCACTTTCTAGTCATCTTTTCTGACAATGCAAATCTGCCATGATATTCAGTAAATATTACGATGTTTTCTGTTCTCGTGCACTGCAGTGGGAGGATTATGCAAAGGAGAAGAGTTAAAACGAATGTTTTATAAATCTGGAATGAAAAGAGATAGAGAGATAGATAGACAGACAGACAGATAGATAGATAGACAGATAGAGAGAGAAAGAAGGGGGAAGGAGGGAGGAAGAGAGAGAGAGAGAGAGAGAGAGAGAGAGAGAGAGAGAGAGAGAGAGAGAGAGAGAGAGAGAGAGAGAGAGAGAGAGAGAGAGAGAGAGAGAGAGAGAGAGAGAGAGAGAGAGAGAGAGAGAGAGAGAGAGAGAGAGAGAGAGAGAGAGAGAGAGACAGAGAGAGATAGGAGATATGGAATAAT
>NW_020872921.1:557544-560044 GCF_003789085.1 Penaeus vannamei
GTATATATATTTTTCTCTCCCACTTTTTCATCTATATTGCGCTTCTCTTCGTTATATTTCCACATATTTTTGTTATAGCGAAGAGAAAATGATAATTCAGATTGGTAGGGAATAAACTGGGGGGGGGGTATAGGAGTATGGAAAGGAGGAAGGAAAGGGGATATAGGAAGGAATAAGAGAAGCAAAGAAGGAGAGGTAGAACCAGGGCGAATCGAAAGGAAGAGGAATAAAAAAGAAGAAAGGGAGGATGAGGAGGAGGAAGGGAGGAAGGAAAAAATAGAAAGGAACAAGAGGAGCAAAGGATATGTAGAACAGAAACGAAACGAAAAAAGAAAGAAAGAAAGAGAATTCGGAAATGAGAGATTAAAAAAAGGAATAAAAAACCAAGAAAGAAAAGAGGAAAGAAGATTAAGAAAAAGAAAAAGAAAAAAAAAAGAAAGGGAGAACAAAGAGGCGGCGGATGATGATATGAGAAGGAAGGAGGAAAAAGGTAACTCCACATAGTCGCCATTGTTAAAAAGGTCGTCCTTGTCGAGCTCGGATAAAAGATGCCCCAGGGGATCCCTCTCCCCCCCCCTCCCTCCCCCATCGCTGTTCACTCTTTTTTGTGTTTCTCGGCATAAAAGGAAGAAAGAAAGAGAGAAAGAAAGGAGAAGGGAGGAAGGAATGGTAATGAAAAAGTGTATATACAGAGAGGGAATGCACGAGAAAGGAGGCTACATACATATTATATATATGTCCGTGTCTATCTATATCTATCTATCTATCTATCTATCCAAATATATGTACATACACACACACTGATATACACACACACACACACACACACACACACACACACACACACACACACACACACACACACACACACACACACACACACACACACACACACACACACACACACACACACACACATTATATATTATATATATATATATATATATATATATATATATATATATATATTATATATGTATATATATATATATATATATATATATATATATATATATATATATATATATATAAATATATAAATAATATATAAATATATAAATATATACATATATATATATTAATATATATATATATATATATATATATATATATATATATATATATATATATATATATATATATATATATATATATATATATATATATATATATATATATATATATATATATAATATATATATTATATATATATATATATATATATATATATATATATATATATCATATACATATATATAATATAGAGAGAGAGAGAAACCTAGACAGACAGAGTGAGAAAGACAGACAGAGAGAGAGGGAGAAAGAAAAAAAAAAGAAAAACTTAAAATATGAGACAAGAAATGAGAAAGAGGGGAGAACGGAATAGAAAAAGGATAACTTATTTTTTCCAGATTCTCCTCCAGATGAAAAATTCGTTTTCTGTCACTTGCTCATGAGGGCGAGTGTCTCGTTTGGGAAAAATAAGAAGTTTGTGTTTGAGTTCTGAAGGTTTAAATGACATTCCGGTATTTTATTACAAATTGGGTTCTATTTATCTCTGTTTTTTATGCCTTTTCTCTCTGAATTTCGATGTTTACAAATGTTTCTCTTCTACATTTGATGGAGCTTTTCAAAGTGAATTAGTTTGTTTTTTTTATTAGCGAAAATATGTAACTCATAATGAAATATGTAAATATGTCTATGAAATTAATGCGAATCACCATCCAAGAACAAAAAGCTAAAAAGACAAAAACAAAAAAACATTACATTATTACTTCTCTCAAAAAGAGAAAAAAGTGAAAACAAACCCAAGGTCAACTAACTTTGTATAAGCAACCCAGTGACGTCATTACTCATTCCAAAACGGAAGCGTTCCGTAAATCAGCTGTTACGACAAAAACAAATAGTCCCTCACAGCTGGATTCCATTAGTCATTTCCTCCAAAGATGACGACGATGCATTATCATTTTTTTTTCTTTACCCAGATATGAGCAAATATACGATAATAAACATGAATAAGTCAACAAGAGATAAAAAAGAGGAAGATCCAATAAATACAAGGTAATGCGGGATGGGTCGCACGTACGCAATAACTTACAAGGGCATAACATATCACGTGCTGGTATTCCTGCATTCACGCCCTTCTGCTCCCCCTACCGAAGGACTCCCGCATGCTCATTCTTGTCCTTTCTCTCCTGCAGGTTGTGTGACGGAAGTGACGCCCCTTCCCCCCCCCCCCTCTCCTGCACGAGTGACGCCAGCATACATCGACGCTGCCTGGCCGATCAGTACCTGGGCTGTGGTGTGTGGCAGAGGAGAGAGAAAGAGAAAATTAAAGAAAATTACAAGCAAAGAGAAACGAAGGGAGGGAAAGAAAGTTTAGTGTTGTGTGTGTCTGTGTAAGTGTAATTCTCTGGACAGACAAGTGGCTCGAAGCTCCAAACAGTGACAGAACCATGATGCGCCTGGAGGGGAAATAAGGCCGCCCTGAAACCGCTGC
>NW_020872921.1:565044-567544 GCF_003789085.1 Penaeus vannamei
CCCCTGTCTTACTCATCCCCCCCCCTCCCCTTGTACCTACGTACCTTCCTTTGGGAAATCAAGTGATCTTTTCACCCTAAAACTTTTTTTTTCTTTTTTTTCTTTCTTTTCCTTTTCCCAGGAAGAGGAAGGTCGGGTTTCCTCGAACTAGATGCAATAAATCGTTCTGGGTCCGACAGTTTATTTTTATTTCTTTATTTTTATTTGTTTCTTACCTTTTTTTTTATCTTCCCTTAATTACCTTCTTCTCTGAGCGGTATTTATCGTTTCCTTTTAGCATTCACGGTGGATAAAGAGTAAATTAAGTTCCCTTGTGACTTTTCCTCTTCAAGAAAGTTTGTAATACAAAACAAGTAATTAATATTCAATCAGGCTTTTCCCACCAATTTCTTTTGTATTTTCTGTGGGTTTAGAACAAATACTAATTTCCAGGGAATTGCAGGGGGAGGGTGGGGGGGAAGAGGGGGGGGGGAGATTTGCAAACACTCGTTGTTCGCACTATGGCACAAGCATAATTAAGAATCATGCAAAGCACATCGGACTGATAAAGCTGGCGAGGGCATAATGAATAGGGGAGAAAGCACACAAGGGTAATGATTTATCGGCTGTGCGGGGGAGAAGAGGGGAGGGAGGGAGGGAGGGGGGGAGGGGAGGGTAAGTTAGGTGGAGGTGGGATAGAGGGGGGGGCACGGAGGCTTTACTGGCGGTGGGAAGCACATGTACATGCATACACAAACACACACACAGTTACGTTTGGTCTCTCACACACATACAACACAGCCACACACCACACACACACACACACACACACACACACACACACACACCACACACACACACACACACAAACACACACACATCCACACACACACACACACACACAAACACACACACACACACACACACCACACACCACACCCACCCACACTCACACAAACACACACGTACCGACACGCAACGACCACATCCACACAGACACACACAAATGCTACCTTTGCGTACACTTTACGGCCTAATTCATGCGTCCTCTCACCTTTAATTTGGGTCCTCATCATACCTCTCCTTTTCACCTCTTCCACTGCACACAACTACGTTTTTTATCCACTAAACGCAAGTGCGGTCAAGTGGGTTTAATATTATATGGCTATTTAGATACACAGGCATATAGAGGCATGCATTATCTTTATCATTATTATTATCATAATTAGCATTATTGATTGTTATCATCATTCTTCTTCTTCTTATTATTATTACTATTGTCATTATTATTATCATTATTATTACAATTATTATTACTGTTGCTATTATTATTATAATCATTATTATCATCATTATTGTTATGATTATGATGATAATAATGTGAACAAAAATAATAGAAATAATTATAATGATAACAACCATAATTATCATTACTGTCGTTGCTACTGTTATTATCCTTATTGTTATTATAATGTTATGATAATGAAAATAATAATGATAATGAAAATAGTCTTGATGATAATGATAGTAATAATAGTAGTCATCATAATTGTCATTGTTATTATCATTGTTATTATAATAATGATGATGATGATGATAATGATGATGATGATGATGATGATGAATAATAATAATAATAATAATATAATATAATAATAATAATAATAATAATAATAATAATAATAATAATAATAATAACAATAATAATAACAAAATGATAATAAAATGATATAAAATAATATAAAAAATTATAGTAATAATAAATAATAATTTACATTATTATCACTATTATTATTATTATTATCATTAATATAATTATTAATATTATTATTATCATCATCATCATCATAATTGTTATTATTGTTATTATTATTATTATTGTTATAATGATAATAATAATAATAATAATAATAATAATAATAATAATAATAATAATAATAATAATAATAATTAATATAATAATAATAATAATGATAATAATAATAATGATAATTAATAATTATTATTGTTGTTGTCATCATTATCATTATTATCATTATTATTATCATTATCATTATATTATTATTATTATCATTATCTTATTATCATAATTATCAATACTATCATTATCATCATTATCATTACTATCGTTGCAGTTATTGCCAGCATTATCATTATCATTATTATCATTATCATAATTATCATTATCATTATTATCATTATCATTACTATCATTATTAGCATATTACACATTATCATTATCATTATTGTCGATATTAATATGAGCATTATTGTTTTATTATCATTACTGATACTGATATTCTTATCATTATCATTGTTATCATTTGTTTAATCATCATTGTTATTACGATTATTATTTTCATTATTATTGTTTGTTTTTATTATCATTATTATATTTTTTTATTTATTATTATCATTATATTATTATTATCATTATTATCATTTATTTATTATCATTCATCATCATCATCATCAATCATCATCATCATCATCATTATTATTATTATTATAATTATAATGA
>NW_020872921.1:577544-580044 GCF_003789085.1 Penaeus vannamei
AAATCAAAACACAGAATTTGAAAAAAGGCACTGGAATAGCTCCCTCTTGCCCCTCTCCTCCCCCCTCCCCCTTACCCCCCCACATTCCGAAACAAAAGGAAGGCCAAAAATCCGAGCAAAGAAAAGTGCCAACAGTGACAAAGGCCCGGAAAGGTCAAAGGTCAAAAACGTAAAGGAAATAGGGGGGAGGGAATGGGAGGGTACGGGGAGAGGGAGAAAGAGAGAAACCATGAGAAGCGTAGGGAGGGAGGAAAAGATGAATATATGTTTAGATCAGGGTTTCCCAGCCAGGGGGCGTGAGATTGCCATCCAAGGGGTGAGAGAAGTGTCCTCTTAAAGGCAAGCGATTAATCTACTTATGACTCATAATCAAGAAACAGGAAGAAAAGAGCCATTGAATTGAAAATTTATTTATATAAACGTTTTAAAGTTAGTTCTTAGATTTTTACATGTAGATATTTCAACCAAGTGATTGTTTTTGTTGTGTTTATTCAAATGATGTATTCTTGTAAATGTGTTTGATTTTTTTTGACATATTGGAAAGGGAAAAAAAATATTTTCTTTGATAAAATTGAGTATAAATTCTCCTCCTTTATCCTTAAATAAGCTATAGATATAAAGGGGGTGTGAGGACACCATAAAATTTTCTTGGGTGCGTAAGAGGATTGGGAACCGCTGGTTTAGATTGATCGATCGATAAAATTATAGGCATAAAGACTGATAAATAAATCGACTGATAGATAGATATGAATATATATTTATATACACACACAGACATACACACATACATACATACATACACACTATATAATATATAATAATATATATATATATATATATATATATATATATATATATATATAATATATATATATATATATATATATAAATATATATATATATATATATATATATAATATATATATATATATATATATATATATAATATATATATATATATATATATATATATATATATATATATATATATGTAATGTATGTATGTATGTATGTATATGTAGTATATATAAATATAATGCATGCAGAAGAAAGAGAGAGAGAGAGAGAGAGAGAGAGAAGAGAGAGAGAGAGAGAGAGAGAGAAAGAGAGAGAAAGAGAGAGTGAGAGCGAGAGAGAGAGAGAGAGAGAGAGAGAGAGAGAGAGAGAGAGAGAGAGAGAGAGAAGAGAGAGAGAGAGAGAGAGAGAGAGAGAGAGAGAGAGAGAGAGAGAGAGAGAGAGAGAGAGAGAGAGAGAGAGAGAGAGAGAGAGAGAGAGAGAGAGAGAGAGAGAGAGAGAGAGAGAGAGAGAGAGAGATCACAAAGGACACACCTGGACCACGCACAAAAACAGACAGAAAAAATTAACGAAAAGGGAGGAGGTGGGAAGAGGACGAGAAGGAAGAATCGGGAAGAACAAAGGCAAAGGGGCGGGGGGAGGGGGGGGGGGAGGGGGGAGGGGACGCGAGATAAGGGATTCACTGATAAGATTAACCCGCGCAATTAGCTTCCTTCTAACACTTCGCTTGTTGAGAATGAGTTGGGGTCGGCGGGGATTAGGCTGCTGGGGAGGGGGAAATTGGGGTGGGGGAGTGGGGGTGGGGAAAATTGGGTGGGGGAGTGGGTGGTGGGGAAAAATTGGGTGGGGGGAGTGGGGCTGGTGGGGAAAAATTGGGTGGGGGAAATGGCGGAAATTGGATAGGGGATGGGTCTGATAGGGGAACTTCAGTAGGGGAATTGGGCTGGTGGGGAAAATTGGGTGGGGGAATGGGGCTGGTGGATGAAATTGGGTGGGGGGATGGGGCTGGGTGGGGATTGGGATTGGGGCAAATTGGGTGGGGGAATGGGGATGGTGGGGGATTGGGTAGGAGGTATATTGGGGTAAGGTGGACAGACTAGGTTAGGGTGGGGATAATAGGGTATGGTGGGGTAGGATGGGGTGGGTGGAGCTGCATAGGGTTGAAGAGGGTATCATCGAACAGGGAGGCAGAGTGAAGTAAATGAAGAGCGAAAGGGAACAGGAAAGAAGCTAAAGAAGAGAAATAGAAAAAAAAAAAACGAAATAGAAAAACGAGAGATAGATAGAAGGAAAAATGCAGGATATTCCTCGGGGATAATAAAAGACAAATTAAAATGACTGCTGGGCGAGAGGGTGAGGAACAAAAGGCGGGGCGAAAGGAACAGAACAGGAACATGTTTTCTGGCGAGGATTGCCAAGGAGAGAGCGCCGAGGCTGCCAAGATGAAGAGAGGAAAAGAGAATGAATGACTGTATGTATGAATATTATATAAATAAATGAATACACACACACAAACGCACACATACACACACAGACATATACATATGCATATATATATATATATATATATATATATATATATATATATATATATATATTATATATATATATATATATATATATATATATATATATATATATATATATATATATATATATATATATATATATATATATATATATATATATATATATATATATATAT
>NW_020872921.1:587544-592544 GCF_003789085.1 Penaeus vannamei
TGGCTCTAAACCTTTTATCGTGTTCTGCAAATATATCAGAGGCATTGGTTTAGTAAATGTTACAGGTAAACTACATGCTCTCAGGTTAATTACTTCGCCTTAACAGAGCACGGCCCAAGAGCTGGACGATATTCCCCAACAAGACCATTGCTCGCTCTTCAAATATAGTATAACAATGTCAAACTAAGGGATGATACTGCTGTTATCATTATTATTATCATTAATCATTTTTGCTGTAGTGATTATTATGATTATCATTATCATCGTCATCATTATTGTAATTATTATTGTTTTTATCATTATCGTTGTTATTTTGTTGTTGTTGTTGTTGGTATCATTATTATTATTATTATTATCATTATCATCATCATCATTATTATTATTATTATTATTATTATTATTATCATTATTATTGTTGTTGTTGTAGTTGTTGTTATTATTATCATTATCATCATAATTACAGTTATTACTATTAGTATTGGTGTCATAATTGTATAGTTATCTTCATTAGCATTATGATATTCGTCCATCAATTTTGAAACTGTCATGAACCATAGAATGACATCTGTCGAAGATCTTTCGTTTTTTTTTTTCTTAAATATCCAATCTACTCGAACGATGTTTTGTGCAGATTAATTAATCAAACAGCGCATGGTTTGTTCCATATTCACAGGTCACAAGGTACAATTGTTTTTCTCATACCACTTACAGTTATGTTCTTCTATGCATGATTTATATACAAACCCACATTGGTGCGTATACCTACACGTAACCATGTAATCATAAGCGAGTACATACCCTGAAAAAGTACACGCTTGTACACCCAAACTCACGCACCCACACCAGCAAACGAAGACACGCACACACGTAAATATCCACACACATCCACAAAACCATAATAAACACACTAACATATCATCTCATTATTGTTAAAGGTACGCATTTTTCTGCTAGTTTTCCGCAGTGGCTGTATGTATTCTATTTAAAGATCTTTGGCTATTAATGAAAACGTTTTATATGTCTATCCGGTACAGGGCCTTTGTATTCTGCTTTGAATAAAACTGTCAATTAATTTTTTTTATTACAGGCGCGTGTCTTTTTGGTTCGCTTCTGTGTCGCCATTGGTCACTGGTGCTAAACTAATTAAGGGTTTAGTACGTCACGAACACGAGTGGCTCATAGAAATTAATTTGTGCACCTTTTTTTTGTATTCTATAATGATCAATTTCTCTATCGTAACGTTGGATTATATTGAAATTGTCAGTGTTTGATACAACTGCGTGTGAACAAATGATTTTTTGCAATACCTGCCTAAAAATGTATATACCAATAATTTGCTCTTGGTTAAGATATTTCAACATAATGATAAAATAATGATCTGAAATGATAAAGAAATGGTACAAGGCAAAATAGGCCTACTAACCATCGGTCAAAATAACATCTATTAGTCCACAGCTGATCAGAATTTACAGTATGGAGTTCGCTTAGTTTACCAAAATACCAATTACCGTTTCCTGTATTCTCATTAACTGTTGCTTGATGTTTATCCTATATCGCTGATAATGAAAACGCAACCGGAAGTGCCTCCATTTATCGATGGCATCTGCTCCTGTTTTGGAATGTGTTTGTTTCTGTTTACATTATTTGCTTGCCATCTTATTTTCTCTTTTTGTTCTCTATGTCTGTTCTCCTGTCTGATTGTCTGTCTGTCTGCCTGTCTCTCTCTCTCTTTCTCTCTTTCTCCCTGTCACACCCACACACACACACACACACACACCCACACCCACCCACACACACACACACACCACACACACACACACACACACACACACACACATATATATATATATATATATATATATATATATATATATATTATATATATAATATATATATATATATATATATACTTATTATGTATCCATATTTTCACATATATATGAAATGCGTATATATGTGATCCTACATACCTAAACCCGCAATAAAGCTTAGGTGCGCCCGCCCCCCTCAGTAATCCAAGTGGTTCGGCCACTTACCTGACGGCGCCATCACCCCGGGCGGACGCGGCGGAAAGGACGGTCGTGGGAAATACGCAGACACTTGCCGAGGCTACGCAAGACAAATTATCGGAAATACGTAAAGCAGAAGGAGAAAGCGAATGGTAAAAGCAGCGATAAAGAGAGAGAGAAAAAAAATTGCTATCTTTCGCTACGCTATGGAGTAAATATAGACGCCATTACCTTCACTTTCCACACCTACGATGATGAGGTCAATATTTGCACTTCGCGAGCTCGGGTCCTTTACACATGGCGTTTCTACTTATGGTTTGAAGGTTTTGCTCTATTCTTTTTTATTATCCTTCCCTCTTTCTCCTCTCTCCCTTTCGCCTCTTTATTTATTCATTCCTTAATCTGATTTTTTCCTTTTTTGAATTTCTCTCTTGTTTTCCTTCTCGGGTTTTAATCCCGCGCTTGCAGATTTTCATTTGTCTTTGATCTCGCAGAAAAAGTATAAATGAAAGAAGAAAGATCGATTTCGAAGCATTAGCGGAGGACGGAAGGCTCGTTTTCCCTTGACTTCGACTTGTTTCCCTGAGTCTCGCGCGGGGTTTCCTTCTCGTATGTGTTTAGCGCATCGATTTTTACTTAAGTCTGCTTGAGCTTTTGTGCAAATGCTTTTCGCTGAACAGTCTTGGATTTTTATTTACGATCATGTATATATGTACAGCACAAATACACACACACACACACACACACACACACACACACACACATATGCATATCTATTTCTCCCCTTCTTTCTCGTTCTCTCTCTTATTCTATCTCTCCCCTTCTCTCTCGATTTTTTTTTCTCTATTTGTCTATCTGTTTATTTATCTATATATTTATCTTAGTATCTATTTATCTACCTATCTATATACCTACCTACCTATATACCTATATATATGTTTATATATGCTATACACACACACATGTATACATAAAAGCATATCAAACTTTCTATGACTGAATATGTGTGCATATGACTGAATATGTGTGCATATGACTGAATATGTGTGCATGTAAGTATGTATGTATAGCACCACAGAACTTAGGAAACGACATTCGCTAACACACACTCTCCACGGTCTCAGCACCAGAAAATTACCCCAAGTTTTCCGATTATGACATTTCTTCCCCTCCGTGCCACCCTCTTGACAAGCGTAAGGATACGAGAGCGCCTTAGAGTCCCCATCACTCCTCTCTCTCCTTCCTTCATCATTCCTTCCACGTTTATGTTTGGCAGAAGTCCTTAAGTGACCCAGTTTCCCGTCCCTCGTGTCACTCCTAAGGCTCAAAGATGAAGGAGAAACACGTTGGGACTCTTTGTCTTGGTTATACTTAATACCTGGTTGTAGTATTGCAGTTGTATCAAAGTGAAGATAAATGCTCGTATTTAAGTGAGCATTGCTTTTGTTAAAAAAAAATGATGAAGAAGAAGAGGAAGAAGAAGAAGAAGAAGAAAAAGAAGAGGAAGACTAAAAAGAAGAAGGAGAAGACTAAGAAGAAGAAGAAGACTAAGAAGAAAAAGAAGACTAAGAAGAAGAAAGAATAAGAGAAGAAAAAGAAGAAGAAGACTAAGAAGAAGAAGAAGAGAAAGGAGTGGAAGAAAGAAGAGGAAGAAGAAAAAGAAGAAAGGGAAAAAGAAATAAGAAGAGAAAAGAATACAGAAGAGGATGACGAATAATAATGATAATATGAAAAACGCACTACGACCCATAAGGTGCCGCTGTACAGAATACAAAGAGCATCGTGAATATATCTATTAGGGACTGCGCGCCATTGTGCATGTTTATGAACACTTACTCATGTTCAATTATTCACAGGCAATAAGCGTGCAAGCTACTTACGTAAATGTGTCCAGCCTTTAATTCTTCACGCACCCGACGCGTTCTCGCATTCAAATGATACTCCTGGCAACACTAAAGCCGCCGTAACGGGAAGTTATAAATGGGAAGTTCGAGGAAGGCGAAAGCTAATTAATCTCCCGGCCATCAAGCAGGCGATGAACACGGCAAACTCGCGCTCGGGGCCTCCGCTCGGCCGGAAAAGCGGAATGGCCGGTTATTTTGCGAGTTCTGGCAAGAAAGGCAGAGCAAGAAATAGGATGTATACATTCAAACACACTCAGGAATACAAAAACGCGCGCGCACGCAAACACACACACAAGCACACAAACACACGTACACAAACACACACACGTATACACATACACACACACAAAACAAAACAAAACACACAAACACGCAAACAATCACACACACACACATGCGCATACACATACACATATATCACACAAGATCAACATACGCAGACCCAATATTCTTCGTTCCAACTTCCCGAAATGTTTAAATATCCCCAAATATATTCTAAACGCAACCGGGCGTTTAGTTTAAGCGACCAAGAGGAAGCAGGCAATTGGATTAAAAGGAGAGCCAAGAGGGGCTGATATTCCTCTGCCCTCTTCTGCTCGCGGCGCTATCAACCATTCTCCTCTCTCCGGGCGGCTCCACAGCACGGCTCTGGTGAGATTAGCATTGTGTTAGATAACGCTCAGACTGTCATAAAGCAGCCAAACATATCACGTGTACACGATTGGGACCCATACACATACACAGACGTAGACATAGAATAAACACAAATATATTGAGATGCATATCACATACACAAAGTAACCATATGCACACATGTACAACAGAATACTGACGTAAATGTATAGTAAATGGAAGCACACACGCATACGCAGACAGACACACATACACACTCATGCAAACACACACACACACACACGTTGTTATAATATATATATATATATGTGTACACACACACACACTGTAGACCAGCTATATCTATATCTAATTATTATATTCTACATATTATGTAATCTTACATGTTTGTTACATATATGTATCTTCACATATACTTATATATATGCATATACGCCAGACCATTACTTCTCCA
>NW_020872921.1:595044-600044 GCF_003789085.1 Penaeus vannamei
TTCTCTTTCGTTTTCTTCACTAGCCGTAATTCATCATAGTCTTGTCGGAATCATACCATTCATCTTGCTATTCTTTCTCTTCCTTCCTCGCATTAGTGCCAGTCTGCATTTGCCTGAGAGCCAGTCTCAGTGCCAATCGCAGCGTTTGTGTAAGAATAAGTCACGGAATAAGGCTCAGGCTCTCAGTAAGTCACAGCACTAGTCTCTGAGTCTGCGTAGAACAGTATCAGTCTCAGCAGTTTGTGCATGAGTAAGACACAGTATTAGTTTCAGGGTATACCTAAGATCCAATGACACTATGAACCTTAGAGCCAGTCACAGTATCAAGATCTACCTATCCGGCTATTTATAGATATATGGAAAGATAGATAGATAATTATAATGATATATAAACAGATTGGTGAATAGGTAGATAGAAAGATAGATAAAATGGATAGATAGATGATAGAATCCGGGTTTGTTTGATAGAATCCGAGGAGTAGAATCAGGCTTTGTTAAAAACCAATCAGAGTATCAATATCACAGTCACAGTCAATGAGGAAAGCGTCATCCTTTGTCGTCATAGTAGACTGAAAAGCACTTATATCTTGGTATCTTCCGAAACACTCGACTAAAAAGCATGACGTTTCTGTTTTTTTTTCTGGGTATGATCCTAAGGAATCCAAGACCTTTACACTGGCTGGTTTTAATTCTTTCGGATATCCAGTGGAAAAATTCTGAGGCTTTCGTTGCAGGGCACAAGAGTACCTGTAAAGAAAGAGAGAGATTGCAGATAAGAGAAGATGGAGGAGGGAAGGGAAGAGGGGAGAAAGAGAAAGGGTAAATGAGAGAAAGAAAGAGAGAGAAAAGAAATAGATCATTGGGCAAACAAGGGAGAAAGAGAGCGAGAAAGAGAAAGAAAGAAATATGTATAGATAGATATGTAGACAAAAATATGAAGGTTGATGAAGAAAGAGATGGATAGATAGATAGAGAGATAGATAGATAGATAAATAGATAGACAAGTAAGCAGATAGATAGAAAAAAAAGTAGAGAAAGAGATAGATAGATGAAAAGATAGAGAAAGAGATAGATAGATTGATAGAAAGATAAAGATCGATAAAACAAATTTTACGAAAGGAAACTACAATGATAAAGTGGAAAAATCAACCGAGAACTTTCCTGATTCGTATCACCCACTAAAACAGATTCCGGGCTTGGAGCGCCTTCTAATGTCTTCAGAGGACGCCCCGAAAGATCACAACGCTCATAACATCACACGCTAAGAGTTCCTTTATGTGACTCAGAGATAGCTACAAATAAGTGGGAGAAAGAGGATACTTTTGTCTCTCTCGCCCGTTTGTGTCTCGTTTTTGTCTCTTCGCTTTGCTCTCTCTCACACAATCTGCTTTGTGATCTGTCCTCAATCGAAACCACGATCTGGAGCTGAGGATTACCAAGAAGCGTGTGTGTGTGTCTGTATATATCTGTATCTGTATCTATCTACCTGTCTGCCTATTTGTAGATATATGGAGAGATAGATAGATAATTATAATGATATGTTGATTGGTGAATAGGTAGATAGAAAGATAGATAAAATGGATAGATAGATGATAGATAGATAAATAGATAGACAGCCCCCCCACAAACACACACATACACACACTCTCTCTCTCTCTCTCTCTCTCTCTCACACACACACACACACACACACACACACACACACACACACACACACACACACACACACACACACATATATGTATATATATATATATATATATATATATATATATATATATATATATATATATATAATATATATATATATATATATATATGTATATATATATATAATATATATATATATATATATAATATATATATATATATATATATATATATATATGTATATATGCATATATATAAATGAAGAGAAACTGTGTGTCTGGTACATGCTTGCGAATCATGCATTGTAGCAGGATTCGCAATACTGGATTCTCACAGCGAGAGAACGAAGAAAAATAGCAGTCAGTCTGCTTTTAAATCTCCAAGAAAAAAAGGGGCGAGAGGAGAGAAAAAGCAGAGCGTGGAGGAAAATGAAGAAGAAAAATCGCGAATAGCGTTCTTTTGACTTATGACGAGATGAGAGAAAGAGGACGTAGAGGAAAAAGAAGAAGGAGTAGTAGTAGAAGAAGAAGAAGAAGAAAATAGCGACCTTTTTCCTATGACATGACGAGAGGATAGAAAGAGGCAGAGGAAAATAAGAAGAAAAAGAAGAAAGTAAATTCACATGACTTATTTCCTTTGACTTATCATCTTTCCTCTCGTGCCTCTGGAGGAAAGACATCTGTTGCTAGTCCGGACCGTAGAAGAGAAGGCGAAATAGAAAGAAAATTCGATAAGAAAGAGAATTTCATTTTTTTTTTCTCTCTCTCTCTTTTTTTTCCTCTCTCTCTCTCTCTCTCTCTCTCTCTCTCTCTCTTTTCCTTTTTTTTTTAGACCCCCTTACTAAGTAGGAAGAGAAACCTTGGGAAGAATCATTTATAAGCAAAATTTACTTTCTCCCGCTTCCTCCGCGTGCCGGAAGTCTCTTGTAACGGCAAAACTTCACCTCGATTAGATTATAAACTTTGATTTAGACTTGAGTTATTGTCACTCCGGCGAAGTGCTTTTGCGTCCGGAAGTGACTGCAACTTCGCTCGCGTCGGGTTCTGTCTCCCTTCCCGTCTGTCATTTCTTCTCTTTAGTTTACTTTGCCATTTTCTATCTCCTTATTTATCCCTTTCTTCCTCTCTCTCTCTCATTCTCTTTTCTTTCTCTCTCTGTCTCTCTCTTTCTGTCTATTTGTCTGTCTGTCTCTCTCTCTCTTCTCTCTCTCTCTCCCTCTGTCTGTCTCTGTCTCTTCGATTCCTCATTAATCTTTGTTTCCTCTTCAGATGTCTGTATTACCCCTCTCTTTGTCCTTTTCTCTTATTTCTCTCTGTCATTTGCATATTCTAGTTCACTCCTCTTTTCCTGTCTATCATTCCCACCGAAAGAAAGAAAGAAAGAAACGAAAAGAAAAAAAAAAAAAAAGAAAGAGAAGAAGAAGAAGGAGAGAGAGAGAGAGAGAGAGAGAGAGAGAGAGAGAGAGAGAGAGAGAGAGAGAGAGAGAGAGAGAGAGAGAGAGAGAGAGAGAGAGAGAGAGAGAGAGAGAGAGAGAGAGAAGATGGGAGAGATAAAAGCTCTTTGAACCGCGTGGAAAAAATTGCATTTAATCAATCTGAATTTTTGCATTTAATCAGTCTTAATTTTACAGAGAACCCTATACGGAATATATCAAAACGACAATTTTTATTATTTTTTTTTCTAAAGTATAGAAAGAATTAGAGGATGGAACGAAAGATGGAAGGTCCATGAAAGGTTCGAATTTATTGATACTTTGGGATGAATTTATATATCATTGTTCTTGAAGTTTGATGAACTGATAAATGTATAGATAGAGCACGACGAGAGAGTGAGTGAGAGAGAGGAGGGAGGGAGGGAGGGAGGGAGGGAGGGAGGGGGGAGGGAGGGAGGGAGGGAGGGAGGGAGGAGAGGAGAGAGAGAGAGAGAGAGAAAGAGAGAGAGAGAGAGAGAGAGAGAAGAGAGAGAGAGAGAGAGAGAGAGAGAGAGAAGAAGAAAGAGGAAAGAGAATCAGACAAAACAGAAGATAGAGGGAAAATCGAAATATAAAAAAGAAAACGGAAAAGAAAAAAAGAAAACGGAAACGAAAAAGAAAAAAACGAAAACGAAGAAAAAAAAAAACGAAAAAAAAAAGAAAACGGAAACGAAAAAAGAAAACGGAAACGAAAAAAGAAAACGGAAAGAAAAAAAACGAAACGAAAACGAAACGAAAAGAAAAAAACGAAAAAAAAGAAAACGGAAACGAAAAAGAAAAACGGAAAACGAAAAAAGAAAACGGAAACGAAAAAGAAAAAAAGAAAACGAAAAAAAGAAAACGGAAACGAAAAAGAAAACGGAAACGGAAAAAGAAAACAGAAACGAAAAACGAAAACGGAAAGAAAAAGAAACGGAAACGGAAAAAGAAAACGGAAAAAAAAAACGGAAAAAAAAGAAACGGAAACGAAAAAGAAAACGGAAAACGAAAACGAAAAAAAAAGAAAACGGAAACGGAAAAAGAAAACGGAAACGAAAAAAGAAAACGGAAACGAAAAAAACGGAAAACGAAAACGAAACGAAAAAAGAAGGAAACGAAAAAAAACGGAAACGGAAAAAAGAAAACGGAAACGAAAAGAAAACGGAAAAAAAAGAAAAACGGAAAACGAAAACGAAAACGGAACGAAAAAGAAAACGGAAAAGAAAACGAAAAAAAGAAAAGGAAACGGAAACGAAAAAGAAAACGGAACGGAAAAAAGAATGGAAACAAAAAGAAAAGAAAACGAAAAGGAAAGGAAACGGGAAAAAGAAAACGAAACGAAAAAGAAAACGGAAACGGAAAAGAACGGAAACGGAAAAAAACGAAAACGAAAACGAAACGAAACGGAAAAAGAAAACGAAAACGAAAAAAGAAAAAACGGAAACGAAAACGAAAAAAAAACGAAACGAAAAAACGAAAAACGAAACGAAAAAGAAAACGAAACGGAAAAAGAAACGAACGAAAACGAAAAACGAAAACGAAACGAAAAAAAAAAACGGAAAACGAAAAAAGAAAACGGAAACGAAAAACGAAACGAAAAACGGAAACGAAAAAAGAAAACGAAACGAAAAAAGAAAACGGAACGGAAAAAACGGAAAAAGAAAAAAAACGGGAAGACATCCAGCCACGCCCCCTTCCTCCGAGCTGCCGAGGCGGGAAATGTCGCCATAGACGCGGTTGCCAAGACGCCCCCGAAAGCCCTTTAGGGAAGCGCTCACGGCGACGGGAATTCTTGCAGATGCCTTCCCTCCCGACGGGGAAGGCATTAGGCTGCCCTGAATGCGTGCCTCGGCGCCTGCGAGTCCTGGGATGATTTATTTGACCTTTTTTCATGCTTACC
>NW_020872921.1:605044-607544 GCF_003789085.1 Penaeus vannamei
TTCCTTTCTTCCCCCCCTCCCTCCAATCTTCCCTTTGCCCTCCTTTCCCCTCATACCCCTCTCCGTCTCCTCTTCACTACCTTCCTTTCCACTTTCCCCCCTCCTTAACGAAGAGTGTCCAAGCCAATTCACGTCTGCGATCAGGTAAGATTCAGTCTGTCCGGGCGATTAAACTCCGTGACTTCGGAGAAGTATTAGAATATAGGGAGAAGAGGTAGTGGGGGTGGGAACTGAAGGGAGGAGAAGGGGGGAAGAAGGAGAGGGGGAGATGGAGAGGAGGGAGGAGGGTAGAAAGGGAGGGGGTAAAATGGAAGGGAGGGTAGGTAGAGGGGAGGGGG
Organism: Penaeus vannamei; assembly: GCF_003789085.1. Classification (NCBI taxonomy): domain Eukaryota; kingdom Metazoa; phylum Arthropoda; class Malacostraca; order Decapoda; family Penaeidae; genus Penaeus; species Penaeus vannamei. The sequence goes on from NW_020872921.1 coordinate 605,383, forward strand.
TAAATGGAAAGGGAGGGAGATAGAATGGGAAGGGAGGGAGGAGGGGGGGTAGAATGGAAGGAGGAGGGAGGGGGTAGAATGAAAGGGAGAGAGGGGGTAGAATGGAAGGGAGGGGAGGGAGGGGGGTAGAATGGAGGGAGGGAGGGGGTAGAAGGGAAAGGGAGGGGAGGGTAAAAGGATGAGGGGGATAGAATGGAAGGAGGGGGGTGGTTGATGGAAGAGAGGGGAGTGGATAGAATGGGGAGGTGGGTGGTAGAATGGAAGGGAGTGGAGGGTAGAATGGAAGAGGGAGGGGGTAGGGGGTTAAACCGAAAGAGATGGAGGTAACGGAAGGGAGGGGAGAGAAAAAAATGGGGGGGAAGGAGAGGAGAGGCGGGAAGGGAGTAAAATGGAAGGAGGGAATGGAAAAGGAAAAGGAGTTAGAATGGAAAGGGACGGGAGGAAGCGTGAAGAGAGGAATAAGAATGAAGGGAGAGGGGGATAGAAATGGACGGAGGAAGAGGGGAGGGGATGGGTAAGGGGTAAAGGAGGAGAGGAGGGAGGGATGAGTAAGATTGGGAGAGGAGAGATAAAGGGAGGAAGGGAGATTGCAGGGAGTTAAATAGAGGGAGGGGAAGGGAGAGGAAGGGAGAGGGATCGGGAGGGGATGGAAGGGATGGGGGAGGCGTGGCTTTCATCTAATGGTTCGCTTTGTTTCATATTTTCCTCTTCTATTATTATCTTTATTTTTTCTTCTTTTCTTTCTTTCTTCGACTGTGACGTCTGCGGGAAGTTGGAATGATCAAAGTCAGAGACAAAAAGACACATTTTCAGAAAGCAACGTCATAACCCGATGAAAAAGGGGCAAAGATTTAAGAATAAAAAACTTATTGAAAAAGAAATCTCTGTATCCTTTCGTCCTCAGTTTCACTTGATAAAAGCATCTAAAACATTTTGAAAAAGAAAGAGAAGATTGAATAAGTCAAGGAGGAGAATGTGACCACTTTCTTTCTTCATCAAGTTCCGCGGTTGGTTTACATGGTATGAAGCTTTAAACCATCTCTCCTCTCACGACACACACACTACACTCACACACATAACACAACACAAACACACGCGCAAACATACACAGACTACTCGCACAGTCACAACACCATTCACAATTACACACGAGTATGCAATGCACACAAAACACCACACACGTGTATCCACACACACACACCACACACACACACCACCCCAACATCACACCCACACACACACCCCACACGCACACACACACACACACAATCACGTCACACACACACACCACACACAACACCACGCACGCAAACACACTCTACACACACGCAAACGCACACAATCATTTTATCATGGCCAGTGCACATAAAGACTCTCCCAGGTTCACAGACTAACATTAGCATTTTTCTGCATATCAATAGAAACCGCCACTAATTATGATCTAAGAAACAAACTTGCCGCGCTCTAATTACCCTCTTGATGATTAGTCACAGGAACTTTATCTATTCTCTACTTGACATTTTCTTTTTCTTTTTTAAATTTCTATTTTAATGTCTTTTTCTCCCCACCCCCTCCTATTTTTTAAAATTATTTTCTCTGTTTAGTCCAGTTTTTTTTTTTAACTCTTTTGCTTCTCATTTCCTTTTTTTCTTTATTTCTCTTACTTTTTCCATTTACTTGACAGTTCTTTTTCTTTTATTTTCTTTCCTTTTCCATTTTTCTTTCATTTACCTTTCTGTTTACTTTCTCTTCATATCTTATTTTCTTTTTCTTACCTTTCTTTCATTTCTTTCTATAATCTCTCTTTCGTACGAATCTTTCTTTAATTTCCTATCTATTCTCTTTCCTTCTTTGTATACCGTAACCTAATAAACCTACGTCTATTTAAACTTTCTTTTCTCATTTCTTATCTTCTTTTTTAGCCTTTCTTTTCTTCTCTTCTATGTTTTAAACTTCCCTCACATTTTCTTTTCCTCTCTTCTTTTCGTTCTTACCTTTCCTTCCCTTATCTCATTTTTTCTTTCTTCCCTTTTCTTACTTTCATTCATATTTCCCTCTCTTATCTTTTTTAACTTTCCTCCAAAATTTTTCTATTCCCTTTCCTTATCGTATCCTCATTTATTTTCTTCTTGTTATCTTTTCTTNAACCTGTGGACATACGA
>NW_020872921.1:610044-617544 GCF_003789085.1 Penaeus vannamei
TGCTCTAACTGCCTCTAATGCTGATAATCCGGTGTAATCTTTGGTGTTTTGTATTCACGATGTCCGGTGCCTCCCCCTCCCCCTCTTTCCTGGTGGTCTGCCGTGCATGATGTTGTTTGCCAGGGGATGTTTGTCGCTGTGCCTTGTTACATGTCCGAACCATTTGAGCTGTCGTTTCCGTATTACTGATACCAACATTTCTGTTTCCAACTTTTTGTTTGAGTTCCTCTTTCACTGAATCGTTCGTTCTATGGGTTGTAAATGGGATTCGTAATAACTTCCCATAACATTTAATTTCATATTCGTTGATTTTGTTTTGTGAAACTGCATCCAGTGTCCACGTCTCGCATCCATATAACGCTATTACTAGTGTTATCATCCTTAGAAGCCTGTATTTAGTTTTGATTGTAATGTTAGAGTTTTTCCAGATATTATTTAGATTTATTAGAGAAGACGTTGCCATTGCTAGCCGATTACGTATTTCTTCAGGGCATTTTCTGCTGTTATCTTGCTGCCTAAATATTCAAACGAATCCACCATCTCAAGTTCATCGCCGTTTATTTGGATTGGTTGCGCTATCGTCTTCCGTTCTCTCCCAACTATCAGTATCTCGCTCTTTTCTGCGCTTACTTCCATGCCATATTTCCTTGCTGTTAACATCCAATAATAAAGTTAATTGTCGAAGATCTTCTTCATTGCTGCAAATGAGATCTATGTCATCTGCAAAGCGTAGATTTGTTATTGTTTGTCCCCCAATATTCACACCACTGTTAACCGTGTCAAACGAGTCGAAGGTATCTATCATAATTTGTTCAAGGAAAATGTTGAAGAGTGTGGGTGATAAGACGCACCCTTGTCTTACGCCGACATTTGATTTGAACCATGGACTGTATTTATCTCCTATCAATACTGTGCTTTTTGCGTGCTCATATAGTGATTTAAGTATTGACACTATACTGGGTCTAAAGTTATGTTTCAGCATTGTTAACCATAACGCCTCAAGACACACACAGTCGAAAGTCTTCTTGAAATCAATAAAATTGTGATAAACGTAATTTTGGTGCTCTATGTATTTTTCGTATATGGTTCTCTCGTTACCGATTTGTTCAACTGTTCCACGTCCTTTAGTGAATCCCGCTTGTGCCTCGTTTATAATTTCCCTTGCTGTAGGTTTCATTCTGGATAGTAGAATATTGAGTAATACTTTGCTTGAGTGGTTAATAAGGCTAATTGTTCTGTTATTTTTTACATTTTTTAGTATTACCATCGGACCGGCCATTCTCCTGATTCAATAATCATGTTATAAATTTTATGTAGGATGTCTATCACTGGATCACCACCTGCTCTCAGCTCTGCAGTGATATTATCTGTCCCTGGTGACTTGCTATTCTTTAATTTCTTAATGGCTGCAATTATTTCATCTTTTAGGATTGGAGGTTCTTCAACATATTGATGTTGTGTTACTTCTTTGGTTAGTCTAGTGAGAATTTCCGGATCTTTTTGAACTTCATGGTTATAGAGTTCTTCACAATATTCTTTCCATCTGGTCAAGATGTCATCAATATTTGTTAGCAAATTCCCGTCCTTGTCTTCAATGACTTTGGTTTTAGGTCGCCACTTCTGTGTGAGAGTCTTAACCATGTTGAATGTTTTTTTTGCTGTTGTTCAATTTCATGCTCAGTTCAATTTCTTTGCACTGTTCGTTTATCCACATTTCCTTGGCTTCCTTGATTTTTCTTCTCACTCTTCTATTACAATCGTTATACTCCTTACTGTTTGTCGGATTTTTGCTTCGATTTGGTTTTAATTATATATATATATATATATATATATATATATATATATATATATATATATATATTATATATATCCACATTTTGAAACAAACCCATACACGCGCTCACCTACAAATACACACATACAAACGTATATATATATACATATATATATATATATATATATATATATATATATATATATATATATATACATATACATATATATATATATATATATATATATATATATATAATATATATATATATATATATATATATATATATATATATATATATATATATATATATATATATATATATATATATATATATTATATATATGCATATATACGTGTATGTGTGTTTATACACACATAAATATATATAAGAGTATGGAATAAATGTACATGTGCACCCACACATTATAAGCCTTTCTGTAAAATTTTCCTTTTTTCATCTTCCTTTCTCTTTCCTTGCGACTTCTTCCTCTCTCCCTTCCATCTTCCCCTTTTCGTACTGCAATTCCTCCTTTTCATCGACAGCGCTGCAGTTCTGCTAATGAAATAAGCTCTTTAATTAATGCAATATATCACAAGTATTAACTCCGCTCCAATAGAAACAACCCGCGTTTATTTGCAAACACAGAACGCACATAGCATTTAGAACAAAGAAAAATAAAAGAGTAGTTGGTATCGGCAATTACCTGTTATATAACTGGCCAATCAAGACAACTCGACGTGATTTACGTCCCCCCCCCCGCACCCTTTTTATTATTGCTTCCGCCAATTATTTCGATTATTTGGAGAGAAATTATCGGTTGCGCTTTGGTTCGGAGTGTTTCGGATGGACGTTAGACTATTTCTATAAGTTTTGCTGTGCTTCCATGGATATGATAAAAAGTTGAAATTCGAGGGGTCTATTTACACACACTCAGTCACACACACACACACACACACACACACACACACACACACACACACACACACACACACACACACACACACACACACACACACCCACACACACACACACACACACACACACACACACACACACACACACACACACACACACACACACACACACACACACACACACACACCATACACACCATACACACAAAAACACACACATGCATACATACTCACACACACACAATCACACGCACGTAGACACACTCATACCTTTGACGGGCAGCAGCCACTATAGCGGAACCCCCTTGCCCTGTCGGCATTTCAATTGGCTTTGGCTTTTAAGGCAGATGGATACAGGCCGTGTTTTAGTCTCTCAGGCCACACCACATTGGAAATGTAACTTCATATGAATATCGCGCGTAAATTCATTGTGTCTGTTTATTTCTTATCTTTTTCTTTGTTATCATCGATATTTTTTCAGCTATTGCTTTCCTAACCTTTGAATGATAAAAGGTATATTGAAATTGTTATCAATTTTAGTTTTATTGATTTCAGCGAGACAAGACTGAGGGGAGGGAGAGGAGGGGGGGATATAATGAAATTTAGGTTTCGAACTACACAGCTTGATGGTTAATCACTCATAATCATGTTAGTTCATGGCGATATTGCTTAGTGGCATACCGGAAAGCACATTTTTTCAGTAAACATAATTTTGAAAACTGTTATATATCATTCATGTAACATTACGGATATTCTTTTCATTAAATAGCATCTTGATTTTTTCTATTATGTAACATTTTGCATAAAAAAATAAACATCAATAATAAAAAAAGGTCAATACAAGATCTATTTCAAACAATATACACAACATTTATCCAGCCAAATAGTATTTAGTAACATTTTTTATCAATATACATTTGTTGGCAATCATTCGACGAAATAAAACAATAAAATAAAATGAGCTATTCAAGATTATATTTCACAAAAAGCCACGCCCATCATGACCTGGATCTCTAAATAACCAAGAAACATTTTACAAAACTAGTCAGACACATTTCACAAATGGATCACCCACAGCCAGTTGTGTGCACACCTAACTACTCAATTAATAGCTTGGAAAAGAGTCAGGCAATCAAACATCATCCTGAAAACGAGTCATCCAATCAGAATCATTTTACAAGAAATCTCGGCCTTCAAAGCTTCTCCCACCCAATCAACTAAGCTTAGACAAAAAGGGGCTACCCAGCGGAATGACATTTCACAACCAATCGAAATACACTTTATAAGAAAACCCTCTCATCTAAAGTTCAGCCAATCATATATCTCTCGCAGCCGTCCAGCCACCCAGAAGTATCAGCACCTAAGTGGAATTTTATGGGTAAGGGAAAGCCCGGCCTCCTTCGGGAGATTAGACTTATATGAGCGAGAGGGGAGGGGAGAGGAGAGAGGGAGAGGAGAGAAAGGGAGAGGAGAGGGGAGGGGCGGAGAGGGGGAGGGGAAGAGGAGAAGGGAGAGGGAGGGGGAGAGCGAGGGAGAGGAAGAGGAGAAGGAGAGGGGGGGAGGGGAGGGAAGAGGGAGAGGGAGAGGGAGAGGAAAAAAGAGAGAGGGGAGAGGGAAAGAAAGCAGAAAAGGACAGAGGAGAGGGGAGAGAGAGGGAGGAAGAGGGAGGAGAGGAGAGAGGGAAGGAGGAAGAAGAGGAAAAGGGAGAGGGAAAAGGAAAGTGAGAAAAAATAGAGAGGGAGAGGCGGAAGTGAAAGGGAGGAAGTGGAGTCTTTCATGTACGATTGACACAGTTTTTGTGTTTTGAATAGATAAATAGAATAAAAGAAAGTGACAGAGAAGAAAGAAAGAGATATAGAGGTAGATAGATAGACAGGTAAATAGATAGATAGATAGAGTGAGATAGATAGATGAAGAGAGATAGATAGATAAAGAGAGATAGATAGATAAAGAGAGAGAGAGAGAGAGAGAGAGAGAGAGAGAGAGAGAGAGAGAGAGAGAGAGAGAGAGAGAGAGAGAAGAGAGTGGTTTAACCGATTTAAACTTTTCCTCCGAACTTAATTGTCTCCATCTCAACTAATTAAGGCAGGACGGCGGGATCAAAAATGTTTTAGCTTTGTGCGTTCAGCTGCCAGAAGATGCCGTCTAACATCTACGTTCAGGAGTGTTTTTTGAGGAGCTGCGCTACCAGGGTCATCTTGGGAAAATTGTATGATTAAGACCTTTATGGTTTTACTCCTCTTTATCTCTCTTTTGTCGCTCTTCTCACTCTCTCTCTCTGTCTCTCTTCTCTCTCTCTCTCGCCGATCTCTGAGAGAGCGATAGAGAGAAATAGAGATAGATAGATAGAGAGAGGAAGTCGGTCTGTCTGTTTCTCTCTCTCTACTTCACTTTTCTTTTATTCCTTACATTTACTTACCTATTCAAATACGCAAATCGTACTAATAAAAGTAATAATAACTTGTGATAAAACAAAACTACGAAACAAAATAACTTGTATCTCATACCCTTCTGCGCTAGCGTCCCTTATCTTGGCTCTGGCACTAAAGCTAGATATTTTCTTAATTAAAGAACAATCTGCTTCCTCTAAGCCATTCCTTTGCCAATGAACATAGTTGTCTAGACTCTAATTAAAAAGTCTATGTATATTAGTATTCATGTCTGTAACTGTAAATTCCAAAATCACACGTGGATGCTGACTCGAATCCTAAAACATCTCCCTGAGTGTGGCAAAAAATGCAACTTTACCGGGACTCGCAATTCTCCTGATTTTCCGTTATGTTTCATTCCTCATTTTGGCCAAGAGGAGCCATACGCTTTGAAAGAAAAAAAAAGAAAAAATAGTGCAGGGATGATGAGAACTGTGGGAATTCAGGGTAGAAACCAAATAACTCTCAAATTCAAACTTTCCTTGACTCACTGAATAAATGTATTCATAAATTGATAAATCAATAAATGTGCGTATATGTGTGTTAGGGAGTGCAGCCTTCCGTAAGCCAGGCTTTGATGTAACGAACCCCATGTTTTACCCTCGCTATCATTATCATGGAAGTTGAGTAATTGGTACATTTGTAATAGACACCGGGAACTTCTTGTTTTTCTCTCTATTTTTTTGTTGAAATTCTGGAGTTTCTGATAACTTTTGAAAATAGTTGAGGACATCACACGATTAACTAGCCAAGCAGATAATTGGGCTTTGCTTCTCTGAAACTTTAGTAATTCATTCCGAAATGAGGTTTCTCCTGCCCGGCCCTTGTGTAATCATGTTTAAGGGAAAGGAAAAATAGTTAAAAACACTCTGTCTGTCCGCCTTTCTCTATCTATCTGTCTCTCACTTTCTATCGCTTCCCCCTTCTAACTCACTCATTCTCTAACTTTCTCTCTCTCTATCATTCTCGCCCTCTCTCTCTTTCACCCATCACCTCTCTCTCTCTCTTTCTTTCTCTCTCTCTCTCTCTCTCTCTCTCTCTCTCTCTCTCTCATCTCTCTCCTCTCTCTCTTCTCTCTCCTCTCTCATCTCTCCTCCTCTCTCTCTTTCCCACTCCCTCCTTCCCTCTCCCTCATGCAAGTTCTCTTCCACATACCCCTTGACTTTGCTTGAGTATCCATGCTTATGCCGCAACATAATGTTATACAAATTCTCTCTTGTTGCCCGGCGGATTCTTCACCTTGTCTCCCTTTTGAAAAGACAATAAAGGATTCTCCAACAAAAAATTCTATATAAACTACAGTTACGGGAAAGGAAAAGGCAAATAAGATTAACAAAAGGAAGGCGGAGAAGAAGGTAAGATAAAAAAAAATAGTAAAGGGATGGAGAGACGAAGAAAAAAATACCAAAGCAACATATATAGATAAGAAATGGAAAATAATAGGGGTAGGGATAATGATGAAAATCATCATCAGGGCAATGATGATAATTATCATCATAATGATATGGATAATAAATGGTAATAATGATAACAATGATAACAATGATAATAAGAAAATATCATAATCATAAAACATCGGAGCATGAAATGTGCTGGAACAACATGACGGACAACATGAAATGCATAGGGACACCGTGGGGTGTGAAAGCGTAACAGGAAGCTCATAGGAACAACATAGGATATATAAGAACATGAAATGAAAAGTCGCAACACGAAGCGCACAAGAACAGCATCAGGAACAACATGAAACGCAAAAAAACAATATGAAACGCGCAGGGCAACACCCAACTTGGAGAAACATCAAGAAACGTACAGTAAATAAACGTACAAGAACAAAATTATCTTCACGAAATGTACAGGAAGGAAAAAAATATGAAACGCGCAGGACAATAAAAAACACAATAGACACGACATGAAACACACAGAAATAACACGAACCATTCAGGGTCCTTCGTAAGGGTGGTTATTCCCGGACTTTTTGTAAGAAAGGTATTACATTGCCGCATTCCATATTTATACCCAGCATTCACATTTATCATAATTCACACGTGTTTGACACATAAATTCGAAGTGAGATTGGAGTTTCCATTTTATCTTAATGTATTGCTGAATGGCATTTAAGTCGTGGATGTGCTGTCATATAGCGAGAAGAAGTATCCCATTTATAAGTATTCAGGCAACGCTGTAAGTAACTAGGCAACAGTAACATGGCAAAGCAGGAACTTTGTTTTTTATGTTTTCTTTGGTACTTGAAGTTCAGCTGTAACTTGCATCACCAAATGTTACTACTGCTGCTATTAATATTATTGTTATCATTGTCATTTTTATCATTGCTATAATTATTATCATCACCATTATTATTACTGCTACTGCTACTAT
>NW_020872922.1:10000-15000 GCF_003789085.1 Penaeus vannamei
CTAGTTAGGAGAACCTGTCCCAATGATACGTGCTTGTGGTGAGGAACTCGAAGTCAAAGAGAGCTTTAAATACCTTGTTAGTGTAGATCATAACTTTGGGCTGTCAGTAGATGGATCGACCTGGCAGCAGGGGTAATGAACTCTTTTGACAAGAGTATTTGGAGATGCAGGTACTTATGCAAAATGACCAAGCTAATTGTCAGTTTTTACTATACTATAACCTGGACTTAATCCAGTGCCTTGGAATCTCATCTTGATGCCTTTTGTAAATGGCCCTTGCGCTGTATGATGGGGTACAGTTGGTGAGGCCATGTGTATAACCAATGGTTGCAAGGTGAGACTGGCACAGGCTATAGGGCAACCTGTCTAGTTTCCCACAGGATGATTCTTCCCACCAGGTTGTAACCCCGGTTGGATGATCTAGGAAGACATGGCACGGGCATATCGATCAAACCTGTCGTGAAGAGTTTGAGATGGCCAAGTCCCTGCCTGGTGACTCGCCATGATGGACGCAGCTATGCGCCCCTGTCGGCTTTAGCTCACTAATGATGAATAATGACGTGTACAATTTGCTTTGCTTATTACACTGCATATTATCGAAGGAATTGTGTTCACAATCTTATTTGAGTATTTTCATTGTATGGCTTAGAAATTAGCATGAATGAAACATTTGTATTTTAATTGTATGAATTCTTAATGAAGGAATATACGTAGTTTGAAGAGCTAGTCTTCATTATGAAGACTAACTGACTGCCTATTTAAACTGAAAATTTATTTACAAACCTTAGTGTCCCCCTTAGATATGTTGTGTCATTGATGCTAATTGTTACATTATGAAGGATGTGTTGCTTAGTTTAGAATAGATAATGACACTGGCCAAATTGATAATCTACCCTGTTCAGTGTATGCAGCTTTTGTAACGTTTCACATATTTTAACTAAATATGGACATTTATAGGAAAATATATGTTATTGTCAATTTTATTTTAAAGATCAGAATCTTTTTGAACATTAAAATTAATGGAACTCAGTGGGAGGTTAAAGAACAGCCTCTGTTTCAATATCGGAAAAGGATCCCGTTTGAATTTTTATCATGGTATTTTTTTTAGATAAGTTCATCCTATTCCCTTTATTAGATAATTACCTTTCTTGTTAACTGTGATACTTTCTTAGATATTTCTTCACTAATTTCCCTTTCTTGTGTTACATCTATCTTGCATTATCTTTATCTTTATGTTAGTTCTTTTACCTTTTTAGCTTAAGCCTTTTATTTTGTTGTTGTTGATTGGAGCAGTTTTACAGAGTGTAGTGAGAGCTATGTATAGTTGGATGAATTGCTAGTAGGTTGGATGAATGGCTGGTTGGATGGTTGGTTGAATGGTTGAACAAATAATTTAATGGTTGGTTGAACTGATAACTGAATAGTTAGATGGATGGTTGGATGGTCGGTTGGTTGAATGGTTAAACTAATAATTAAATGGTTGGATGGTTGGTTCAATGGATGGATGGTTGGTTGAACTGATAATTTAATGGTTGGATGGATGGTGGGTTGGGTTGGTTGAATGGATGGGTGGAGGGTTGGTTGAACTAATTATGAAATGGTTGGATGGAAGAATGAATGGTAGGTTGAACGGTTGGTTGAACTCCTAATTGAATGGTTGGTTGGATGGATGGATGGATGGTTGGTTGGTTGAATGTTTGAACTAATAATTGAATGGTTGGATGGATGGTTGATTGGATGGTTGGATGAATAGTTATTTGGTTGGGTGGATGGATGTTTGAAATCATAATAATTGAATGGTTGGAAGGATGGGTGGATGGTTGGTTGAACGTTGAACTAATAATCAAATGTTTGAATGGATAGGTGAATGGTTGGATGGATGGATGGATGGTTGAACTAATAATTGGATGGTTGGATGGATGGATGGTTGAACTAATAAGTGAATGGTTGGATGGTTTAATGGATGGTTGAACTAATAACTGGATGGTTGGTTGGATGAGTGGATGGATGGATGGTTGAACTAATAAATGAATGGTTGGATGGTTTAATGGATGGTTGAACTAATAATTGGATGGTTGGATGGATGGATGGTTGAATTAATAAGTGAATGGTTGGATGGTTTTATGGATGGTTGAACTCATAATTGGAGGGTTGGTTGCATGGTTGGTTGAACTCCTAATAATTGAATGGTTGGTTCGGTGGATGTTTGGTTAGTTGGTTTAAATCCTAATCAAATGGTTGGTTGGGTGGATGGTTAGTTGAACTCCTTATAATTGAATGGGTGGTTGGATGGATGGTTAGAAGGGTGGCTAGATGAATGGTTGGATGGAAGGAAGGTTGGGTGGTTAGATGATTGGTTGAACTCCTAATATTGAATTGGATGGTTGGATGGATTGTTTGAATGGTTGCTTGAAATCCTAATAGAATGGCTGGTTGGAGGGATAGATGGATGGGTGGTTGGTTGAACTCATAAGAATTGAATGGTTGGATGGATAGTTGGTTGAATGGTTAGTTGAACAGCTAATAACTGAGCGGTTGGTTGGACAGATGGTTGATAAGATGGATTTTTTTTATTGGGATGGATGGAGAGAGAGAGAGAGAGAGAGAGAGAGAGAGAGAGAGAGAGAGAGAGAGAGAGAGAGAGAGAGAGAGAGAGAGAGAGAGAGAGAGAGAGAGAGAGAGAGATTGTGTGTATGTGTGTGTGTGTGTGTGTGTGTGTGCGTGCGTGCGTGCGTGCGTGTGTGTGTGTGTGTGTGTGTGTGTGTGTGTGTGTGTGTGTGTGTGTGTGTGTGTGTGTGTGTTTGTGTGTGCGGGCGCGTGCATGTGCGTGTCTGTGTGTGTATTTGTTTATATTATATGTATATTATATATGCATGTGTTTACATGTATGGTCATGAGTCTGCGTTATTCGTCGCCTCATTATTACTCTTTCATCTCAATTTTTTTTGTGGATGCATCATTATTCGCGTTTCACCTTTTCGTCGTTAGGTTCCCGAAGTTTATGCACACAATTTCCCAAACATATGAAAGTAATACGGGTGATCCGGATCATGATGCGGATCCAGGATTTTTTTAAAATTGCATCTGTGACCTTACAGCTTGACGGAGTTCTGCGCTCTCTGAGGGCTTCTAGTTACACCATGTTTCACATGAAACGGTTGTGTAAACCTTTCTTTAATAAAGGTGTAGATATTTCTCTTCTTAGTATTATTTGAAAATAAATATATACTACATGCTTGAACAAACCTCTGGATATTATGGTCAGGGTCCATATAGAATCGTTATTCATCGTAGTTTTCTAAGACGAATACAAGGGACTCCTGTATGTGTGTATATGTACTCGGATATTTATGTATGTGTGTGTGTGTGTCTGGGTGATATTATATCGTGGCTTTGTTTGAAATATGATTAAGCCCCCCCCTCTCTTTTGTGTGTATCCAAATGGGTGAGAGCCGATTAACATTTTAAAATGCGTGCAAATCCTCCCAACCTGTTATTACTCCTCTTGCATTTCCCCAAAGGGATATACTTAGCTGCTCATAGAGTTAGTGCATCTTGTCCCAATGAAAATTCACATCTGTTATAAAAAACAAAGCGTGCTGCTATTAGCTTAAATTAGACTAAGCTACATATCACTCCGTAATATGTCTACCTTCTTGGCATCATTTTATGGTGTAATTTATATTAGATTATATTATTATTGCTTACTGTAATCTTTTATCTAATCAAATACACAATAATGGTAATAGACTGTAAAGGACAGACTTTATATTCTGTGCAATGAAGTTTATCAAATGTATAATTTATATTTTTGGTGTACAAGGTCTATATTGTCAGTTGTGCCATGCAGTTGATGTATATAATCACTTTGTATTGTCGTTTGTGAAACAACTCATGATCTGTGTGACCTTGTATGAGAAAAAGAAGTAAGAGCTATCGGAACCTTATTTCAGAGAAATGGCACCACTGTGCCCGAGTTGGTATAGTGAGGGTGGGTTTACCAGAAAGTTGAAATATTGTGAAATGGTATCCATGAATTAAGAATGTTATTTCCAAATTGTTCCCCAATAGAAATGAAAACTCTCCAGTTTGTCCGTCCATTATCAGCAAACATAGCCTGATATTTCATTTCAACCAAGAACTTGTAGTCCACGCACAAGTAAAGGTGTAATAAATCAAGTAAAAATTATCACTCATACCTCACATTCAAATGAAATGGGAATAAATGACCAAAGTATGTAAATATTATGAATGTGAAATAACGGAAATTTATTCTAGTATTAGTACGATTTGCGGGAAATGAATTTGATGGGAAACTCTTCTGTATTTCAGTCACAGCGAGAGAAGGGGGGAACGGGACTATGATTAACTCAGGGTTTTAGGTGAGTAGGAGTTGGAGGTTAATGCATAGTGCAACAGTTGGTTCAGTACAGTTCATATAGATTTGCAAAGTCCAGCTTCCCCCGGGGTCTTTTCTCACGAGTGGGTTCAGAATTTGTTCTATAGAGGGCTCTACTGGAGCCCTTTATTACATATAATTATCGATCTTGAAGAAATGGAAATGTGGCTAAAGAATGATTTTGGCTTCATGTCTTATTGTTGTGTACGTTCCTACTGGTGTTTGCAAACTCGACGAGAAATAGGCGGTTTACGCCAAACTCGCATTTGTGGCAGACGGGTGTCCCCGGCGAGACATTTGCATTGTACATGCTTATTTTTAGGTGGAATTTGAGAAGAAGTGAATGTTTAAATGATTTTTGGGAATTAGAAAAGGTAATTTTTTCCAAAGAATATTAGATTTAGAAGTTTCGTCTAAAAGGGTAACTTCCATTGTTGATTTTCATCTATACTTATTGCTACAAGCCATGGAAATATTTAGCTCTTATATCCCCCTTCGCACATACACAGACACGCGCACGCGCATGCAAACAATTATCTATGATTTATTTTGTATGTTTATATAATTTATATATTTATATATTTAACATACATCATATGTT
>NW_020872922.1:20000-22500 GCF_003789085.1 Penaeus vannamei
ATCAATAATTGTGTATGGTCTGGATGTGTATATGTATTGCTTGTGTGTATATCTGTGTGTGCGTGTATATACAGTCTTGCACACAAAGTCGTAGTACAGACCAGTTACCACCCAGCCCACATGGGAAAGGAGAGAAGTAACAGGCTAGGTCAATGAAGCGGATAGGAGGCAGATTGGAGAAGACAGACGGGAAGTAGTTGATTGTAGATTTTAGTAAAGACATTAAAATAGTGAACATATAGGATGACCATTCTAAGACATGTGACCGCACTCTACGTCAACATTCAGAGCTCTTTTGCAACAGCTACTTCTATAGAGCAGGGTAATTGCATTACTGGGTAATCACTTACATTGGTTCACATTCACTGAGTCGTGGAAAGGTACAGTCTCGGACCACAGTTGCTGCGAGCTCCTGTTATGTCTGTGACACAAACCTAGGTGCTGTTGCAGGGAAAAGGGCATAACAGAATAAAAATTCCTATCATGAATACATTTTTACTATCGCTCTTGTTACTGTGTCAATGTAATTGTTATCGCTATTACAATTTTTTTGCATATTTATACAGCACTGATTGTATTTATCATTATCATTATTACAAATCAATTATTGTTTGCTATTATTTGTGCTATCAATATTTCAGTGATTGGTATTGTTAGGGTTATTGTTATTAGACATCATTATTACTACAGCTTTATTATTCATTATTCTTCCCAATACTTTTAAAATTACGGTAATGACAATAGCAGTTGTAATAAGATGCGTATGAGAATCATGAATATGATAATTGCAATGATAACATTAAAGATAGCATGTGAATGAATAGAAGAGTATTGCTATAACTGTTACCAGTTGCGTAGGGGTTGCCTTAGCCATTGTGCTGTCATTGGGCTGTATCATCACCATGCAAATTAGTTGTATTTATAATGCAGTATAGGATTTTTTTAAATTCAGGAACTGTAGTTTATGTAGTTGCCATTGACCCGAATCAATGTTCTGGGCAATTTTAGTCTAAGAAAGAGCAAAGGAAAAATTGAATGTTAGTC
The DNA here is from genome assembly GCF_003789085.1 of Penaeus vannamei. Classification (NCBI taxonomy): domain Eukaryota; kingdom Metazoa; phylum Arthropoda; class Malacostraca; order Decapoda; family Penaeidae; genus Penaeus; species Penaeus vannamei. Next base: position 21,045 of record NW_020872922.1, read on the forward strand.
GGGGTCGGACTTTGGCTGGTAACGTGAGCTAACTCGACAATTGGGATGTACTACAACTGCTGTAGGGCGAGATATACCAAAATTTCCATTCGTGTACACCTGTGTGTGTGTGTGTGTGTGTGTACATTATATATATATATATATATATATATATATATATATATATATATATATATATATATATATATATATATATATATATATATATATATATATATATATATATATATATATATATATATATATATATGTGTGTGTGTGTGTGTGTGTGTGTGTGTGTGTGTGTGTGTGTGTGTGTGTGTGTGTGTGTGTGTGTGTGTATGTATACTTATATACTTGTATCCATGTGCAAGTGCAAGTTCAATTTCAAGGGCAATTGTAAGTAAGTTTAAGCCGGTCTGTGTGTGTGTGTGTGTGTGTGTATGTTGTGTATGTGTATGTGTATGTGTGTGTGTGTGTGTGTGTGTGTGTGTGTGTGTGTGTGTGTGTGTGTGTGTGTGTGTGTGTGTGTGTGTGTGTGTGTGTGTGTGTGTGTGTGTGTGTGTGGTACCATGTACACGGAAACGCATCGGTTTTCTGGTGCTAATTTCCAAGTAACCAATATTTTTGAGGACAAGTAAAAGCAAGTACAGGATAGAACTATGGTAGCGTTGAATCCTTTGTTCATTCTGAACCGTTGTGATGCATATATGGATATGGTATTCCTCTGACGGCAACATTTGGATAATTACAAAGGCAATTATTTTGTGTACAATATTCCTCCCTAAACAAATGCATTATCGGGCCACAACGTACAGTCCTAAAAGTAGGAGATATGTTACAATTGATACAATTTCCTTCCGTATCTTAAAATTTGTCAAGCATGTGGGAATTTTCAGAGTACCAGATTGAGAGTGCGGAATTTATCTACACCAGTTTTACACACGTGACGAATCTTTTGATGAATTGTAGTAATGCTTCGCGCTTTGCAAATTCAACCTTATTAACTCAGTCCTTGTAACGATTGTTTTAAAGCGGAGCCTCCCTTGCAGGCGGGCACCACGGGGAGTCTCGGAACACCAGAGGGACTTCACTCGGCGGGCGAGAGGAGGCTCTTCTCTACCACCAGCTTACATCACAGTCCCGACTATGCTTATAATAACACTGACGAAAATCTTGTCTTGGCGCATGCAGTCCCTCACAAGGGTGGTCGACCCTACTCGTGCGCTCAGTGTCCGTACCGCGCCATATCGAAGTCAAAGCTTGCAGCGCACCTGCGAACCCATACTGGAGAAAAACCTTATTCCTGTTTGCAATGTTCATTTAGCACGTCTTTTGAAAGTAATCTGAAGGTCCACAAGCGCGTTCATACAGGGGAGAAGCCCTTCACGTGTCCACACTGCCCTTCGCGTTTCGCCCAGAAGATCCACCTGAAGTATCACCTTGACACACACACAGGTGAAAAACCGTTCAAATG
>NW_020872922.1:37500-48828 GCF_003789085.1 Penaeus vannamei
TCGCCTCATCATAACACAGCACTAAAAAGTTGCAAGTATTATAATAGTAGTAGCAGTAAATAAATAAGCCACATCTCACTGCGGTAAGATACGAAATTAGGAATCGGCCCTTGAAAAATTCTTGGAAATTTTCCTTTTATAATCACTATCGCTTGCGCCCAAAGACGCAGCATTGAGTTCCCCGCTTGGCCATGAGAGCATGTCTGCATTGGGCACATCCAATCTGGCGCTGGAAAATTAACTAGCTGGATATTTGTTAACCATAAAAAAATGGTTGTTCGATCCAGTCTTTTTTGTGGTAAAGTGCTCTCGATCACTTTACACAGACACCTTTCCGTTGAAGAATATTATTCTTTTGTTTGACTCCAGGTCTACATTGCTTTTATAGACCTTAATTTGATCGGCTTTTCTGTTGTTGGTCAAGTTGTGAGCTTTCCGCAATTGTTCAGTTGGCAAAGTGAGCCATGCTTAGGCCAATGATCTACGCCGCGCGGTAAATAGGCGCTTCAAAACCTTGTGCGGCTATTGAAGCGGTAGATGTACAGAAGTGGGTCCCAGCAAATGTAATGAAATATAACTTCGCAACTGTACATTCGCCGACGATAGAAAATATACCACCGACCCTGCGACGAGGCATTTCTGGACGACGGCTCAGCCAAACTGTGACGGCAACACACGCACGAACATACTCTAATGAACAGTTGCAGTCAAGGCTCCGGTAAAACATGTTTCGAATTCCGTTTCGAATATCCGCTATGTATATATATATATATTATATATAATATATATATATATAATATATATATATATATATATGTAAATAGGTTAAGACAGATTCGAAACTCCAATTCATTAAAAGACTTTTGACCATAACTGAACCCTCCAGTGGTTAAGTGTGTTGCATTAAAATGCACATACTTGCATTTAAATGAATATTAGCAACTTTCATCAATGAAGAATCCAATTCATATCAGCTTGCTCTCTAATACGACACTGTCATAGTTGGAATTATATAGAAATTCGTCTGCTAAGCGTAAATAAAAATACGACCGACGGATGATATCACTACGGATTTTTTTTCATAGGCTGTATTTTTAATATGACTATAGATGGTTTTATGCAAACGAAAAGTACTCAAAGTACTATTGCAATATTTTCATATGTTTGAAGAAATTAAACAAAAATTGTTGACATCATCCTGGTATAAACTGATGTGAGTGGCAGACCACATGTCAGCAATGGAAATTTCATCCGATGTCCCTTTAGCTGGGCATCACCCAAGGCAAAGTCAGTCCCATAAAGTGACTTTATAACAAGGATCGGCAACCTTTTGAACATAGCGTGTCAATTTATAATTAACGCCTTCGTATTAATAAGCTTGCGTGACAGTTTTTTTTTCCGCACTTTAAACCCAAATGTATTTTCTTGCATAGGCATAACATAAATATAATATTTTTGTAGCATTTAGTATTCTTTGTAACACACACACACAAAAAAAAATGCTCTATAATTTTAGATTTATACTCACCATATTAATATCTGGTCACACTGAGCTTCAAACAACCCGCAGAGTGATTCGTTGTAAGCCTGCTGCGATAGGGGTTGAGGGTATGCTGCATGTATGAAAGCATCTGGATCTCTCCTCTTTCTCTCTCTAACGTATTATTTTGCTGTTTTTTTTTTTTCTTTAAACCACATAGCGTGCCATAGACAAGAGCTCTCCGTGCCAAGTCTGGCACTCGTGCCAAAGGTTGCCGACATCTGCTTTATAACTTCAGCCCTACAACAGAATCACCATGAATTGTCGTATAATCTTTAGATAAATCAAGTCTACGGGTTCAATGTCGCCTTTTCTGAATTTATACATCTAATACACTTTCTATAAAGAGGTGCGGGTGCATTTTATGCTGTTGAATGTTGTTACATTACTAGTTTAATAATGTTTGTATTGTACATCGTTTTATGTAGTGCGATGGTAAGCAATTAAGGCAGAGAATCCTATAATCAACAGACTCTGACCCTACGCACTTACCGTCAAACTTGAAAACGATTAACATTATATGCCCCGTAAAAGAAGGATTTAGTAAATTAAATTTTCAATTCAATAATTGCTGTTTTAAGCTATTATCGTTTATCTTATTAAAGTTAACTGTAATTTACTATTCGTCCGTTTATAATAGTGTCTGGTTCATTGCTATTATTTATATTTATTTTCTTTCTCAACCAGTGTCTAGAAAAGCGGCCCTGCACTGTGTTGGAGGGGGGGGGGCGGCAACGATAATGAAATTACCATTGTATGATTTTATCATTCAGAGCCAATTTCTATTAAATGTATTATGTATTTCATTACGAAGCAGTTACGATGATCCAGTCACACACACAAAAAAGCTGGCATCGAACCCGTTGAGGGTTCAGTCACGTCTAAAAGTTTTTTAATGAACTGAAGCTTCGAATATACCTTACCCTATACAAAAAGTGTAGTATTAAGCGGATGTTCGAAATGGAATTCAAAACATATTTTACCACGACTTCTTTATTAGAATATGTTCGTAAGTGTGTTCTGTCATAGTTGGTTGAGCCACTGTCCAAAACACTCCATACCTCATCGCAGGTTCGGCGGAGGTGTTATACTCTCTGAGTTATATTTCATTACACTTGCTAGGACCCACTTCCGTACATCTACCAACCAACCGATTGAAATAAACATAGTGTAAATAATATTTCTGTGAATGAGGCTAAAACCCTAGGTATTTTGTAACAAAAGAATATTGGTCGAATATAAATAACCAGTGAGTGTATCAATGAATAGTTTTTGAAACTAAGTAAGCCATTTGATCTTTTGTTTTCTTTTAAAAAGTGATTAAAACATGTAATATTATCATCAAATCCGATATCTTGGAATTGTTTGATAACGAAATGGCAACAGCTATGGTGGGGGGGACGGCATTTCCCTTATTCTAACGCAACGAGTAGCAATAATTTTAGCTGCATATTTATTGAAACACGAAAAACGCTTCATGCTTTAAACATCTACATATGACAGTAAAATCAAACCAAAAATTGTTCAAAAGTCCTTTGTAAATACTTCTCGTAGCTGCTAGTCTGATGAATTAAAGAGATTGCTTTTCCTTTTTGCTAGGATCAAACACATTCAATAAACAGCAACCATGCTACTTTATATTCTTCATTATAGAATTGTTAGATGCTTCATCATTGTGTGTGTGTGTGTGTATGTATGTATGTATGTGTGTGTGTGTGAGTGTTTCCATTAGTAAGATTAGCTGCTATTAGATGATGCAGCCACCATTAGTACTTTAAAAGTTCTCAATGATTTTACAAAGATTTTTAGCCGATTTATTTGCCATACATAATGTTTAGAACATGAAACTTTTTCGTGTTTTAATAAATATGCAATTACAATTGATATTTCTTAAGTTGAAAAAAGGGGAAATGCCGCCTCTCCATCATAGGTGTTACCGTTTTCATAAACAAACTGTAGCGTGGTTAAGTGTGGGGGCACCGACACTCACCCGACTACAGGAGCTGACGAGTGATCCTCGGACCGTAGAGAAGATGTGGGGATGGGCATGGGGAAAAGCCGGCCATTTCTACCTCCTACAAGAGTCGTGATACAAACTGTTCATGCAAACGGCTTTATTTACGAGCACTATCACTACTACAGCCTCGGTATCACAGATTCAGACACATGAAAATCACTGGAAAACAGGTAGCGCAGCAGTACATTACAAAATATCACGAAATGCACAAATATCAAAGTCAGGAATCCTCCCCAGCCCACACTCACACCTCTCCATAGTCAAGGTGACCCGCCAACTGCCCTCTGTGGCGACTCCATGGCGCGTCACGGCAGGAGTAGCCACGTATCCAAATTGTAAGAGGTTTGAGTGTGGGTTAAACGAGCTCCTATCGGACCCAAAACTTACAATGTATACTTCTGGAGGTGGGGCGTTTAGAAAAAGGGCAAGGGCTTGCCAAAAGGGCATCAGAAAAGGCATTAAAAATAAAAATGAAAACCCCAAGTGGGCAACACGACCACCCGTTCGCATAAGCGAATCCATGAATCCGGGCGCGTTCGTGTAACTAAAAATACGTAACTCTATAGTTCCTCCCCCGGGACGGAAAACGCCACACCTCCGGAAGGGCCAGTACCCTAAAACAATACGCACAAAGAAATTTAAAATCATAAAAACGGTAAAACTAAAAAAACATCAAAACACAAACATAAAATATCAAAATACAAAAGTGACGTAAAAATAAATCACAATAAGAACAAACACAAACTTCACGACACAGCACAAAGCTCAGGAGCTTTAAGGCACTCTATAGTTTGCTTCAGTAGCTCAAAACACTTTCAAAGCTCGCTTTTCAAACAAAAGTCACTCACACACCACTCGGTCATCTTCCTCGAGGAAGTCCACTTCAAAGGCTGGAGTATAGGGGCGCATCTAGTTGGCATGGACCCTGACAGCACGGTATGGGGGCCGAAGGTCCAGGACATCGTAACTAACAGGGCCTAACCACTTCTGCACATGGCAGGGACCAAGCCAGCGATCACCCAAAGGTCCACGGTTCCCTAGAATCTTGCGCAAGATCTGAGCACCTTCCTCATAAGGGCCTGAGGTGCGAGTAACCTGGTCATACTGGGCCTTGTTGGTCTCTCGCATCTTCCTGCTCACCTCAACAGCTAGGCGGTGAGCGTCTGCAAGGCGTGCCAAAGACACGCGGTTAGTCAGGCCCTTCCCAAAGAACACCATATGACCTGTCAGCAAGTACAGTGGCTGGTCCCCCACGGCCCGATGGATGGCTGAGTTCAGGGCGAGGCGCACAGCAGGCAGTGAGTGGGCCACTGCGAAGGAGCCTGCCTTGCTAGCGCCGCCAATGTGTCCTTCACTATCCGGTTGGTGCGCTCCACCACCCCATTGGACTGGGGGTGATAAGCCACTGAAAAAGAGTGCTGCACTTGCAATGCCTCCAGAAGCGAGCGCCACTCATCAGAGAACTCCAGGCCATTGTCTGTGAGATGGTCGGGTGGCCCAAAGAATGTCACGTAGTGATCCACAAAAGCCCGCAGCACTCTGTTGGCATTCTTGTCATGCAGTGGACTCAGACGGTGCTTTCGTGCGCCGGAAAATACCTCAACCAGAGGCTGGTGATCGGTCCAAACTTCAAAACGTCGGCCATAGATGTACGGGTCAAAGGCTCGGACAACTTCCACCACAGCCAGCGCCTCCAGGTCGGTCTCAGCATCCTTCAGGGTACGGGACCAGTAGGCGACAGCATGAGGCACACCCTCTACGTCACGCTGAAAAAGGGCCCCACCTAAAGCCTGTTTGCTGGCGTCACAGTGCACCTCAAAGGGCTGACTGAAGTTCGGCAGGCAAAGCACTGGGTTGTTGACCAAGATGTCCTTCAAAGCGGTGAAGGCCAGCTGAGCAGTGTCTTCCCACTCAAACTTCACCCCTTTCTTGATAAGGGCTGTCAGAGGCTTAGCCATCGCCGCGAACTCCTGGATGTGGCGACGGAAGCAACCACAAGCACCCAGGAAGCGGCGGACATCCTGCACTGAGCGAGGTCGCTTCATGTCAGTAATGGCAGCAGTCTTGTCGGGGTTGGGTCTCACACCCTCAGGACCAACAATGAAGCCCAAGAGCTTCACCTGGTGCTTGGCAAGCTCACTTTTCTCCAGGTTTAACTTCATCCCTGCGTCATGCAGAAGAGCTAGAGTGTCCTGGAGATGCTGCAGGTATTCGCTGAAGCTTGCCGATGCAACCACCACATCGTCCAAATACGCAAGGGTGTGATGTCCCAAGACAGAAGCCAAGACAACGTTCATGGTCCTCTGGAACGTCTTCGGTGCAGTTGAGAGGCCGAAGGGAAGTCTGCGAAACTGCAACAGTCGATGGCCGTCACTGAAGGCAGTCTTTTGGCGATCAGGGTGCACAGAGATGGCCCAGTAGGCTGACCGACTGTCGAGAACAGTGGACCAGGTGCGCCCTGTCAGAGAGTCCAGCATCTCGTCAATGCGGGGAAGAGTGTAGGCGTCTGGGGTCGTCACCTGATTCAGGCCCCGGTAGTCGACACAGAACCGGTGAGTTCCATCCCTCTTCTTGACCAACACCGTGACAGCCAAGGGCTCGAGGATGGTTCAATAACGCCTTGGATCAACATACGGTCACACTCTGTGCGTATCCCTTCTTTCATCTTCTGTGGAAGCCTCCACAGTCGCACACAATCTGGGGTATCGGTTGTAGTGACGATATGATGCTGCACTCCTGGAACATGCCCTATTGCCAGCTTGTGTCCTGAGAACAGAGTTGGGAAACGGTCTAGCACTTCACACAGCTGCCCCTCCTGGTCTACTGTCAAATGCCCGCGGGCAATGGGAAGGGGAGCACCGACTGCCTCAGTGCCACCAGTACCTGAGTCTACAGCAGCACAGGCAGCCTCCAACTCGTCATGCTGACACGCTTCATCCAGGGCAGGTGTGTCCGGAAACACGAAGTCCTCGTCCTCTACCCAAAGTCCAGACATGCAGTACTGTGATAATCATCGTCCTGGAACTCACCACAGGCCAAAAACTCGTCCTCCTCTGGGAACTCTTCTGACTCCAGGTCTGGAGTGGCCATGGCCATCAAGTGTTCTGCAGGAGGCTTGCTGTCTGGGGTGTCGGAGGTCATCGCAGATGTTGGGACTATGCATACCACCTCTGGTTCCAGGAAAGAAGCATACCCCAACACAGTACCTGGATGATCAGTGCAGGTCTCACAATGCCAGGCGTGTGTCATCAGGAGAGCTGCAGGTCACAGTAGCAGCCACAAACTTGAGACCTCCCTCAGTCTCCTCAGCTACATGGACAGGTGAGATAGCTACCGGTGAAGGGGACTGCGATAGCTCAGGGACCTCCACTGCTTCAGGGGTCTCATCAGCGGCATCATGGCAAGCAGGCAAGTGATAACCAGTTGTGCCCCCTCTGGTGAACGATATTCGGTGACGGTAGCCATCTAACTCCACGTAGTTCTTGGAAGAGAGACCTTCGAGGATCATGCGGACAGGGAAGCGGTGTAACAGGTCCATACCCATCAAGATGTCGCCGGGGAAGCGAAGACCCTCTATAACACAGGTCCGGTGGGTGACATCAGCTTCGGATGGATGGTGAAAGCAAGAGCCACTTCTGCCACAGCAGGGGTCAGCTGGCCTGAGACGCCCTGTAACGCTCTTGAGCTGGCGTGCAAGCGGACTCCTGGCAGGCGTGTAACGGCCTCCCTCTTCATCATCGTCACCTCTGACCCTGTGTCCAAAAAGCAGGAAAACGTCTTACCCTCCACCTCAAGGACTATCATGGGCCATCCAGTGAACCTAGTTCTTGGCTGGCTGTTCAGTTCCCGTTGTGCTAGCACGGCCACCCGCAAGCTGGGAGACTCCACCTGAGCGGCCTTGGCCAAAGGGACACGTAGCTCTCAGGTGCCCTGTCTCACCACAGTTGTAGCACCGACCTCTACCTCGCTGGTGTGATGGCCCTCCATCAGATGGTAGTCGCACCAGGGTCGCTGCCGACTTCCCTTCCTGTGAGGAGACCATCTGCGGGGTGATGTTGCGGCAGGGGTCCGAGCTGGCTGTGAACCTGTGCCAGGAACAGTGGACACAGGTGTCCCACCAACCAGCGCCGCTCGAGGCAGAAGGTCCCCGTAAAACTCCGTGGCCACACCACGGAACTGGTCCCGGAGTTGAGCCTTGAAACTCACCCAGTCCTGTATGTTGGTGAACACAGGACTGTTCAGCACTGACCAGGCATATCTGCTAACTCTGCTGCGTGCCATGCGGATGTAAGCCTCGGTGGCAGGCCGGGCCGAAAACTCAATACTGGATATCCAGGACTCCAGCTCCTGACTTCGCTGAATGCCCTGGGAGGCAGGCGTCTCACTACAAAAGACGGGCACCTCATCACGTCCACTGGCCAGTGTAGAGTAAGGACCGGCATGACTACACGGTTGAGCTGGCTCTGACTGGAAGTAGGGCATTGTACAATTCACAGCTGCTGGAGGCGCCATGTATAGATGGGCAGGGGGCTCTGAGACCGGTGTAGCTTGCTGCAGGTGCGGCCCATACTGTGTCGGCTGAGGCAGCACTGAGGGTTGCGGATGGGCCGCAGGCCCTGGTATGGACCCGACAACATGGGTGGTGGTGGTTGCAATCCGGCTGCAGAGGAGGAAGCTGGCTCTCTGGAGGTAGCAGCTGCAACCCACTGGTGCCCTAGGGTGTCTCTCCTATCTCCTGCATCAGCATCTGGCTGGCCACCCAACACAGGAACCAAGTACGAGGCTACAGGTGCAGGATGTTGCGTACTTACAGTCACAGGTGGAGGCAGACGAGGCGGCTGCTCAGCGACCTCCTCACTACGAGGCTGAAGGGTTGACAAGGGTGGTAGCGTAGCAGCAGCAGCTGTCACCATCCCTTCGGCAGCGGTGGACGGTGTGGGCTGCTGGCTCTTCAGGAGAGTCGCCAATGCCTGCATCTGTGACTGCATGCGGGTCAGCTGGTCCCCTATCTGCGCACCCAACCAGTCCATAAGCCGGGCTTCCAACTCAGCCAGTTGCGCTTGCGGCAGCTCTAAGCCACTAGCCGCAACAGCCCGCGCATCTTGCAGCACACCTCCCGAAGCCATGGGTGGTTCAGCCTCAAGTCCTGCGTCCTCCGGGGTCGGTGGGCGAGACCCTGGCTGCGAGGTCTTACTGCGGGGCATGGCAGTCAGCGACTGTGAGCTGTGGGGCCGTGAAGTGCGTAACCGCAAACTATACTGGGCTGGCCCACAGCCCTCCACATCGCACTGAAAAATATCACTGCACTTTAGGCACAACACACTGGCGGTAACTCAACACCCTGCGGACAAAGCATCTTTCACTCAACACGGTTCACAAGCAGAGGCACCACAGAAATAAATAAAATAAATAAAAAGTTGATAAAAACAAACAGTTCACAAAGGTATGCACTACACAAGTAAAACAATACCAAAGTTCATAAAAACAAAGAGCACTGGTAAAACAAATAAAACATAAAAAGGCAAAAATGGCAAAATGACAAAGGTTAAAATGGGTACTGGCCGGACCTAAAGCACACAAGTAAAACAGAATAAAAAAAACAATAAAAATACATAAAATGAACCCTGAGAAAATCAGAAAAAGCAGCAGTAAAACCTGTTAAAAGCAATACAAGTACCCACTAAAACAAAAATCGAAAAAGCCGTAAAATGAAACGTGAGAAAATAAAAGCAAGATGCAGTAAAACCTGCTAAAAATACAATTACCCATAAAAGTTAAAGTGAACAGCTAGACAAACCAATAAAAAAAAAAAAAAAACCAAAAAGTCAAGTATAAAACAAGAAAAAATTAAACCCCATGACATTTACCTAAAAATTAATACTAAACCCCATGACATTTAAGTAAAACAATTAATACTAATACCTCATGAAATTTAAGTAAAAGAATTAATACAATAAAAACAAGGCGCGGGCAGGGATGTAAACAAAAACCCTATCCCTCCCTAGCCACCACGAATCTGTAGCGGGGTTAAGTGTGGGGGCACCGACACTCACCTTACTACAGGAGCTGACGAGTAATCCTCGGACCGTAGAGAAGATGTGGGGATGGGCATGGGGAAAAGCCGGCCATTTCTACCTCCTACAGGAGTGTGATACAAACTGTTCATGCAAACGGCTTTATTTACGAGCACTATCACTACTACAGCCTCGGTATCACAGATTCAGACACGTGAAAATCACTGGAAAACAGGTAGCGCAGCAGTACATTACAAAATATCACGAAATGCACAAATATCAAAGTCAGGAATCCTCCCAGCCCACACTCACACCTCTCCATAGTCAAGGTGACCGCCAACTGCCCTCTGTGGCGACTCCATGGCGCGTCACGGCAGGAGTAGCCAAGTATCCAAATTGTAAAAGAGTTTGTGGGGGTTAAACGAGCTCCTATCGGACCCAAAACTTACAATGTATACTTCTGGAGGTGGGGCGTTTAGAAAAAGGGCAAGGGCTTGCCAAAAGGGCATCAGAAAAGGCATTAAAAATAAAAGTGAACACCCCAAGTGGGCAACACGACCACCCGTTCGCATAAGCGAATCCATGAATCCGGGCGCGTTCGTGTAACTAAAAATACTTAACTCTACAAAACAATGCCAGTATATCGCATTTGAGGAATATCCCACTACAGAGTTATCGATAATTAGTATTACATGGTTTGTTATCAATTATTTTGAGAAATCAAATATCACATGGCTTAATTAGTTTCCAAAGTCTTTTATGGATACACTCATCTATATTTGACCAATCACACTCTTTGTTACAAACTACCAAGGGTTTTAGCCTCATTCATAAAATTAATATTTACGCATTGTTTACTTCGATTGGTTGCCAAATGTACAAAAGTGGGACTCAGGTAGTATACTGAAATATGATTCCGCAACTGTACAGTATATATGTTTATATGCATATATGTATGAACATTATGTATATATATATATATATATATATATATATATATATATATATATATATATATATGTATATATTATATATATATATATACATATATATATATATATATATATATATATATATATATATATATATATATATATATATAACATATATATATATATTATATATATATATATATATATATATATGTATATATATATATATATATATATATATATATATATATATATATATATATATATATATGTATATATATATATATATATATAATATATATATATATATATATATATATATATATATATATATATATATATAATGGAATACATAAGAAATATTACTTTTTTAATGAATTTGTTGACATCATTAATGGGAGGGCATTGATATTTACTATTGATGAACAATGTATAGTGTAGGCTATCAAGTAATTATCAAATACATGCATCCGTGTATTGTTATAACAATCCATTGTCTTGTGTGAGAACTTTTAGTAACAATTTTATTATCATGTTTCAATAAAAGATAAAATGAGACAATAAAAGCTAATGATATATGAGGCAGAAACGCTTGTATTTTCATTTCTTACACAGATGTTAGTTTTCAACCCCAAACCTACAAAGGGCCCCGGCGTTTATCGACCCCTTTGGACCCCAGACATTTATTGACCCCTTGGATGGTCTCTCTCTGACACTTTGGAGACATCTGGGAGGATAAAGGGTTGGACTCAAACTATATACACACGCATGTTTTTTTCTACCATAGTATCAAGAAGGTGGAGTGTTTTTTTCTATTGATGTATA
>NW_020872922.1:66428-73928 GCF_003789085.1 Penaeus vannamei
ATAAATGGGGATAAATAATCCTCTGAATTTCTTTATGACATTTATCTTTAAACTCTTCTGTCTATGATTACTTTTTGAAAGAGGGGGGTTGAAAATGATGATGCTGGAGAGAGGAAATGTTTTGTAATGACTTAGATGGGTGACTTGGAATGGACTGAGGTTACAGCAGATATCGGGGTAGTAGTAGCAGTATTCGGAGTCGTAATCACGAGAGAGCCAGGGCTCAGGGAACCAGAAAATTTCAAATCAGGAACCGCCTTGCTGCAGCGGGGGCGCTTCGGGTCTCGGTGACCCATACTGGAGGAGACCCCGGTGAGGGATGAGACAAAATGACTCCTAGGCGCATCAAGGCCTGGTTCATTTCGATCTTGGACCAGGGAGAAGTCTCTCGCGTGTGTTTGCCGTACATGGAGCCCTGTATTTCTGGAAGACAGGAGTCCTGTGTGGTGAGCGATGCTTCACGCTGCGCCCTGCAGCTAGCAACACACCTCTTTGGTGTTCCATTCTGGTTACACGGATAGCTTGATCAAGGTATGTTCAAGTCAATCGGCTTGTCAAATATCTGGTCCTGACCAGCAAAGGAGATAGTCCTCCTCAGTCTATTAAGCAAATCTTACCTGGTAAATATGTATGTATCTTGTATGATAAATATCTTATTGAGAAGACCATTGATGGTGTATGAATTATGGATCTTGATATTTCTGAAGTGCATCACAAGATAGCTGAAGTGTGTCAATATGATCCTCAGATTATGCCACAGCGAGATGGGAGCTCGTCACCAGATGAGAGTAATTCTGTGTGCAATATGCAACATTCCGCGGGCTCAAGTCCAAGCATTCAATATCGATGATTAGGAATATCTACTTGGCCATTTCTACTTGGAGATTTCAGTGGCCAGTATCATCTCTGGGGAGACACTTTGTGCAGCCTTAGAGGAAGTGCCTTGGAGTTCTTGTTCTCAAGGGTAGATGCAGTTTTCCTGAAGAGTGACACATCTACACACTTCCTAATTCAAACTGGGACATACTCCAATATTGACTTGTCAATTGGTTAGTTGGACTTCATTTGGCAGGTCATAGAAGATTTACATGGTTGCGATCACTTTCCAGTACTTTTGGAGATGAATGACCAATGGGCTGAAGAGATAGCGACTTGAGCATGCAGACTGAAATCTTTTTAGATCAACTGCAGTAATGCAGGGATCTGTGAATGACTTCCAATGCGTTCAGGATGGTTTGATCACATCACACAATTAACCTTGCAGCATTCATTATCAAAGGTAGTGGGCAATACCATCGCCCTCTGCTACTTTGGTGGTCTGATGAATGCCAACAAGCTGCACACAAGGCAGTTGAAATGATGCCCCAGCGATGTGACACACCCTAGATCCATTACATAAGGATCCAATCTAGGGCCACGCAAGTTTCAAAGGAAGCTAGATATATGTCTTGGGAACAGTAAGTTCAAGTGCTATCTCGTGTAGTTTGTATGTGAATTACTTCACATTCTACTACTCAGGAGGAAGCCTACATAATTTGCAAAGACACATGCAGACTGCAGTAAATCGGGTTGCGTAGTGGGCAACATATCATGGGTTGAAATTCTCTCCAAGTACGACCATGGGCGTGCATTTCCACAAATGAGGAAAGTTCCATCCTTCTCTCTGTTTAGGAGCATACCCATTTACGTGTTGTGTAAGAGGTGAAGTACTTGAGTCTAATTTTTGATTCACGGCTTACGTGGGTGCCTCACATAAAGCAGTTTAAGGTGAAAGCTACAAACGCGCTTAGTATTTTGCTGGTTCTTTCTCACCTGTCATAGGGTGCAGACGCGCAGAACTCTTTTCCGGCTTTACTGAGAGCTTTTTTCGTAGCAAACTTGACTATGGATGTGAGGTTTATTGATCTACAACTCCCAACTGTTCTCGGATGTTGGAAACTGTACAGGGGCCTTCAGGTCTTTACCTGTGGTCTCTGTATGCTGAGAGTGGAGAACCACCTCTAACGTTACACCAAGACTATATGAACCTGATTATTACACGAGACAACAAAGGATTCCGGGATTTCCTGCATTAAGATTGGTTTTCAATCCCCTTAAGTACACCTGATCCTATGGTAGGAGAATGAAGAATCATGAGGGAGATCTCAATTTGAATCTCACAAGGGTCTAGTTGTTTGTAACCCCAATTCCCCTCTTGGACTAGTCTAGTCGTGCTGGGTTTGGTCTAGAGGGGAAGGGGAAGAAATCCGAAACAGAAATCAGGGAGAGACCTCTTCAACTTACTTCGAAGTACCAAGGATCAGATGCAGTACAGATGGTTCGAAATCTGAAAATGGTGAGGGCAGTGAGCAGGAGATAGACTGCATTTGGCAGTCTTTCTTTGTAGCCTTGATCTTTTTCTGCAGAGTTATATGCCATTAAAATGACGAGATCGTATGACCCATTGTGTTATAATATATTGCGTGTCTTGCTGTGCTTTGCAAGTAATCACATATATATATATATATAATATATATATATATATATAATATATATATATATATATATATACTATATATATAATATATATATATACTCATCAACACACCCAGTGGTAAGTGAGGTTCGAGATTGGTTTGCACTGGTGTCAGTACATAAGAAGATAAACTGTGTTGGGTGCCAGCTTGTGTTGGTATCCAAGGGAATGAGCGAGCTGATCAAAGGTCCAAGGCAGCAGGCGTAATGCTCTCTTTTTTTTCTCCCACACATCGACCTGAAACCCAACATCAGAAGTTGTCTTTGTGATAAATGGAGGGTGCAATGAATGGATACCTCCAGAAACAAACTGCGAGAAATTAGAGATTACCTTGGCAGTTGGGTGACCAAGCGTCCATCCTAAGCGACAAGTCTGAGAATCGGCACACAAGATTGACTCGTGGGCCGATGATAGCTAAAAGGTTGCACACTGTGAGGGATACCAAGAGCCATTAACGAGTCGCACATGTAGTGGAAAGATGTGCATAATATCAGACCAAAAAACGTATGTACTTGTCTCCCCCATATATACTGCAAATTGTATAGGGGAAAGATTATGACATAGGTCTTATTAGTTTCCTAAAGGAGAGACCAATATTTGTTAAACAAAATGTGATTATGCATAATATTTACACTATTTTTATACTTGTACAGCATAATACTTATGCTTAGATTTTTAATATAATATTTACTGCTATTTATTTTTTACTTAATATATACTTTATTTCTTGATAGATTTTGAATGCTTTATAAGAATTCCACAATGTATTTACCGCTAATGACCTTAGCTACTGACGCGACTGATAATTTTAGAACAATTTTTAAATAAATCGTATCACCAAATCGGTAGGTAGCCATGGTGATAATATTTCCTTCCAAACCGTATTAAATAACAATGGAATTGATATAGAAGATTAAATCAAACGCCTCCTGTTTCAGGCTAGACGAAATTCGTCATATCTCATTCTTTCAGACAACACCATCTGAAATCTGATTGGCGGAGTCAGTGACAGCTTGTTGACAACCCTGGTGTGATGCTTGGAACTTGTCTCAATCATGTTTATCTCTGTAAGAAAAATGTTTCAGGATCATGATAAATAGACCTGTGTGTGTGGTGTGTGTGTGTGTGTGTGTGTCATGAAAGAAAGAGAGAGAGAGGCCGAGGCCCTATGTTGTAGCCGACCCCCGCAACCTGCAGCGCGACATACTTCCCCCAGGTTGGGTCCAGGTCCTCAGCCTGTCCTCGCCGCCCTCACCATCAGCAGCTTCTCGACGACGCATACCGAGACCTGATTGGTTGACCACGGACACCTCACGGCTCGCCCATTGGACCGCAGGCTCCCCTCGTTCCCGGTGGCTGGCACAGCTCAGACCCACTTAAGCTCCCGCACCCGGGACGAGTTCAAGGGCTTACCTGGATCTTTAGGTCCGAGGTTTTTCGTTTTGTATCGTGGATGATTTAAAGAGATTGACACCCCCACGACGGACAAGACGATTGGCTCTTGGTGTAACTGCTTTGGGTGCAGTTGCGCAATACCTGCTTTGGGCTAGTGCCTTTAATTACAGCCTTGATGTGCGAGTAATTAAAAGCACGACGCACAGTGGCAGCGATAGTTTCGCTGCGAAGTGTTCGGCCGAACACATAAGGGCTCACGCCCGTTCGGCAGGGTTCCGACCCCGACCGGCCTTCCCAAATAGAGACTGTTGGCTACCCTGTGTGCTTCACCGTTTTTTGATACCATTTCCGCCCTTTCATCGTCCAGTTGAATTAGCTCTGCTAGCCTCCCCTCTACCCATCATCCATCACCCTCGCTATGGCGTAACCCTATGGGTCACGTTATCAAATTAGCGTATTCTGGGGAGCCTATCTCTTGCGAGGAGGCTCTCCAGAATATCTTCATTATCACTGAGGTGGCAGTCACACACCTCTTTAAGGTCCATAATGGCTTCAAAGTGACAGTTGCCAAACCCGAACACTGACCCCATTTCTTTCGGCCGACGGCCAAAGAAAGTTAAAAGACCACGGCTTCTCACCTGTTCCCTCCCCCGAGATGAAGGCTAAATGTACGATCGTGGCCAAAAAGATCGACAAGACGATCCCCCCACGATCGTGCGAGTCCATCTGCCAGGAGGTTTCCGTCAAGAACGGTGTCACTGTTCTCGACGTCTATAAGCCACCCGAGTCGCGAATCGTCAAGATTCGCGTCTCATCCCCCGAGGAAGCCCAGAAACTTCTCTCTCGGGGACTCATGATGTTTAATACATCGGTCCCCACCTACAACCTGGAACCCGAATGCTTTATTCACATCGACCAATGCCTAAACTGCTACCGCTTCACCACAAAAAACACCAATGTACACACCCCCAGAGATGCTCTCGGTGCGCCGGCGACGGTCATTTCTTCGCCAGGTGCACTGAAAGCATCAAATGCTGCAACTGCGAGGGATCGCATGTCGCAGTTAGTGGATCCTGCCCTAAACGGAAGGAAATACTAAGGCAAAACGAGCTGAGCTCCGCCAAGACACAACACTGTACCTTCCTACGCAACAACAGCTGCCACACGACCTGCTCAGACCAGTACACCCAGACGACCCACGACTTCCCCTCGGACAATTCTGCCCACACAACCCCCAACAAGCACTCTCACACCGAACACAAACCCAAAAATCCAAGCCATCTTACACGTAAGTCTCATTGCTGCCAAATACAACGCAAAAAGATTCGCAAACATTGTCCCTATCATGCTACAGAGAAACGGCTTCCCCAGCATTGTTGTCCCTGAGGAAATCTTTGAAGACGAAAACCTTTACATCCCTGAGTACACCACAACAAACACAGAAACCACAGGAAATGAGGTGACAGACACTCACCCAGAGCCTCATTCTTCCTCACAACACGACACCTCGTTTTGCAACCTCAGCCACAACGAAGACAAAAAGAAACTGCACAGGCACGCCAAACTACAAAAACTGATCACAAACGCAAACAAACCACACCACCATCCATGCACACAAAAAAGACAAGAAGGATCCTCCTGCCCTGAAGCTCGTCGTCGCAGATTGGATGACACCATTCTACGACGACAGTAGCGACTCCGACATCGATGTCGAGAGCGTTCTCGAGGCCGGGCTTGGGCTCTCGGCTGGAGCCATGCTCCCTGCCAGGGGACCCCTGGGACAGCGCGGAAGCATCGGGAATTGGTCCGCCGATTCCCAGGACTTCCGCGTCGGTTCACAGGACTCCCTGCCTGACCTCGAGGAGCCGTCGATCGCGCATCGATCGCGGAGCCGCTACAGGGCTCAGGTAACGCCACGCAAGGTACACCCAGGTAGAATGGGTGTACCTTGAGTGAACTGACGACCGACCGAGCCGACGCGAGTTCTTCCACCCGGTGGAGGACCCCGTGTTGGCTAGGTCGATCTAGACGCGCAATCCCACGCACGAGCTGCATCTAAACAAAACAAAAACTCTCTCCTTCACACACAAACTTTTACTCTCACTAACAACAAACACAACTCCAGCTTGTTCTGATGGAATAAAGCACTCAGACGGTTCCCTGTAGTGGGTCGTGACCGATCTATTACACGTCTGAACTCCGCGAGGAAGCCTCTCGCTTCCTCCTTAACATCCTGTGGGGTGAGTTGGCCTGTAGACAGACCAACAAACTCCGTGCTTGACTCACCACTGGCTGGATGGACTCACCCTCCATCCTTCGTTCCGGCAGGAGATCAGGTTTAGGCCGTGATCTCTTTCTTTGGCATGGGACAGGAAATGCAGTTTTCGGGTTTTGCAGCATCACTTTGAAGCCACCTTCTACTCATTCCTTTCAAATTTTCCCCTTCCCCTATCCACTCGTTTTGTTCAGTTTTTCAGTGTTCAGTTTTGTGTTCTCTTTTTCTGCTTTAGTTTTTGTTGTTGTTTGGTTTTTGTTGTCCTGTACCTTTTTAATCTCACAATAAAGTAATCTCCCCCAGGTACTGCCCTCTCTTATCCACCGTTGACGCCGTCCCACCTCACCCCTCACCCCTCACCCTCACTCATACCATATCCCTGCCATAGCGTTGACCCTCATCCTTATCCTTACCCTGACATCCCACTGGTTTCGGTTTCCGACACGTGGCGCTTGCTGCTAGTACTCGTGCCAGGACCACAAATCCTTTAGCGTAAGGGTTTGTGCGAGCCGAGGAAAGAAGCGTCACGGCCAGTGGAGTTAACCAAATCGTGGTGAGGCCGCCCGAGCCGCGCCCCTCCGGAAGACCTGCGGCCGAGGGAGAGAAATCTCCTCTCGACCCGGGCGGGAGTGGCCAGCCTCTGTGTGGCCTCACTCGAGCTTCATCCTGCTTCAGCGGTGATGGTTAGCCGAGGGACAGCTCTGGAGCCACGGTCGAGAGGCCGTGGCTCCGAGCATACCGCAGATGGCGCCAAAAACCTGCTAACTTCTCTCCCCTCCCCCTCAGTTAGCCGAGAGGCTCCGTGTTCGCCATAGCGAGGCTCCACGCCCCGTGGGAAAATTGTGGCGAGGCGAGCCGCGCTCAAGGTCGTGGGGTATTCCCCGCGCCACGAGTCGCGACCTTGCCCACCGCACGATCCGCGGGTGCGGCCGCGCGGTGAACACGCGAGTCTGCCGATGGCGCTGAGCCCCTCGATCCTTTTCCTCTTTCAACAAACCCACTCCACTATTACCCCAAGTTTACCCCGCAGGCTGGGTGAAGCCCCGGCTCCTTCTTCTCCTGAAATTCTTTTCCTCCTCCTTATCCTTCTCCTATCCCCACTCTTCCTTCCCCCCCTCTTCTTTACACTTTGTTTTTTGTTGTTGTTGTTGGGCCGAGTTCAGCACTCACGATCCTCCAGCCGAGCAAGACACAGCAAGCAACACCTAGGCCTAGCCAGGCCTTAGCCGACGGGTGAGCCGCCCCGGCTCTCCTCGGCGATCTCCAGCACACCAGCCATACCTGTGGGCACTCACACCCACACAAAAGCTCCTTA
>NW_020872922.1:86428-88928 GCF_003789085.1 Penaeus vannamei
TTGCAATTCAAAATTTGCTGTGTCAATACACTCCCCACTTAAAGAAATCGGTAAAATATAAGATTTTACTTAGCCAAAAAATGAGTTTAGGACAGCTCCCTAATTTTAACCCGAATGCATTTCTTTTCCGAAATTCATCAAATCTAGTGACCAGAGTTTCCGCATGAGAAGTCTGATGGTATGCGTTTAATTAATTAGTGACCTCTTCTATCGTCGCGTGCATCATGAGCTTCGACCTTCCTTATCTCTGGAACGACGATTTCATCTGGTGAGTTGTCGGGGAAAGGACGCATGATCTTATTAATTGTGTTGGTTGAAGTACCTTAGTTCATATCAAACAAAATGAACACTATCTTAGTCTATTATCTCCTAGGAAACAATTTTAAATAAAATCAAATAAATTTTCTTTAAGCTTCAGCTTAAAGAAATGTAAAAGCATACATCGCAGTAATTTTCAGTAAAATATGGGTATAGGAGCCGGTGAATCAAGAAGAAAAATGTATCCCATAGTACCCCCCCTGTTATCATTTGTTTGTCGCTGTTTATTATTGCATTACAGTGGTCTGCAGCCACTAGGTACATGCAGATGCAACCTACACCTCTGCCTCCCCTTTCCCCCTAGTTCTGCTTAGACATTGTTGGCCCCTCCTCATACCTGGGTTACTTGCTTTTCCACCTTGAATGGGGGATTCGACTGGTGGACTCCATGAGCCACAAACAGGGACACGGCTACATCCTGCTTCCTTCCTCTCCGCCCACTATCTTCTCTAGGTCGTAGGGTGCAGAGGGTTGTTTCTGCTTCTTGCCTAGGCACCGCCTAGACCACGTCAACCACATTACTACCGCCGCATGTGCTAATCTGGTAAGCTTATCACTCTCGGCTCTTCATCCCTGTGCCCCACTCTCAGTCAGCAGAGGCTTAGAGGTATTTCTGCACCAAGACCTCTCCTGCTTCATTGTGATGGTACAATCTAGGAGTGTGGCTGATGGTTCTTCCACTAGATTGGTAGTCTGCAAATGCTCCAGTCTGTGGTTCTGGCCAAAGACCCATCTCGTTCCATAACATCCCATTTGAGGCTGTACCTTATGTGATACATGGCCATTGAGGACATTATACATGTCGCACACCTTGAAAGCTTTTTTTCTGGCTCTATCAACCCTCGATTCCATTCTGCAATGGTGGAGCCTACAGAATCTAAATCCAACACTTTCTTGAGGGGTTTACAGTAATAAGGTTTCTCTTTTCTACAAGCCTCGCCCCATTGCCAATTGAGAGGTTCCTGGCTCATGGCCTCTACCATCTGCTTTGGACTGGGACTGTGGGTATCAGTTTTTGATAGTCCATTGAGGCTCAGGGTTGTGATTCTCCACATGGGGCTCAGGTTAACGACAGTGTGGGAGAGCTACATGTGATCATGCTTTTCCTCATCGGGTAACTTTCCTTCTAGAAAGGATAACGCATGTCCTTGTGGACAATACATGGTCTGGTGAAAAAAACAGATGATGTTCATTGTGCTCCGCTTTCCCTCTTCTGGACCGCCAAGGGCCTTGTACCGCCTGACAGTAACTCAAGTGATGTGTAAGAAGAAACTCTCCTGTCGTCAGTGAATTGAGCTCTGAACGTGGTCCTGTTCATGGGGCTGTCACCATGATTCAGCCTTCCACAGATGAACCTCTTTGCCTTCTGCCGCAAATTGGTGGACATTTTCACGACAAAGATGATGCTCGATGATGATCTAAATAGATTTACATTGGGAACCGGAAGTGCATTCACTTGCTCACTCCCCTTCTGATGACTTTCATAAGTGAGGGAGAGACATGTGCTTCCTTTCATGAGTGAGGAAGAGGCATGTGTTTCCTTTCATGAATGAGGGGCATGTGCTTCCTTTCATGAGTAAGGGGAGCGACATGTGTTCCCTTCGTGAGTGAAGGGAGAGACATGTGCTTCCTTTCGTGAATGCGGGAGACGTGTTCTTCCTTTTATGAGTGAGGGAGGGACATGTGCTTCCTCTCATGAGTGAGGGAGAATGTGTGTTCCTTAGTGAGTGAGGGAGACATGTGTTTCCTTTTTATGAAAGAGGGAGAGACGTGTATTCCCTTCATGTGAGGGAGAGACACATGTTTCATCTCATGAGTGAAACGCACGGGCTGGGCACACCTTTTAATACCCCAGCTGTGCTTAGGGTATAGAAAGTGGAAAAAAACGCACGTCTGACCTGCTTGTTCACCGCGTGTTCCTTGCGTCGGGAACAAGGGCAACGTGCCTCCTTAGCATTTCTCTGGAAGTCGTAGAGTTTTTTTGTGCATGATCAAATGCTATTGTACGTGCATCATTACGGGCTGCCTGCGGGCAGAAACGTAGAAACGCCATAGAGGGGAAGTACGGCTGGTTGTGACCAAGGCTTTTTTCTAGTGGCTCCGATCAGCATATACCTGCTCCTCACCCCAGTGGAAATAAACAGACCAGGATTACTTAGCCCTGCCTTTCTCCCCACCTGAC
>NW_020872922.1:98928-108928 GCF_003789085.1 Penaeus vannamei
TTCGAATGCCTTGTTGATATGAAAGTCAATATGTAGTGTGCCTATTGTCGAACTATTTGGTCTAAAGGCTGTTAAGCCTTCACTTCTTTTTTTTCGAGCACCAGTTTGATCTGTTGGTTTATTATGCTTTCAAATAATTTACGCGATGCAGATTTTGCTTAAGAATCTATTATATTTGTCTGTAGGGTCTTTGCTTGGTTTTAACTATTAGGTTAACTAATGATTTTAAAAATCTTTTGGGTATTCTTTTGACTAGTAATGGTTGAAAGAGGTTAATGTTTTACTAGTAAAAGATTTGGGGCATTTTTGAAAAATTCATAAAGGATTTTGTTTGGTTCAGAGGCTTTACTGTTATCTGATTTTTTTATTGCTGAGATTCATCCTTTGAATGCAATATTTTTACTTATTCCTTTAGTGCTTGCTAGTTCTTTTGATTTTTAGTATTTGTGCTTCTTACCAAGCGCATTGTTTTTGTTATTATTATTTCCTTGGAATTCATCTTTTAACAAAGCAAGTTTTTTCTTTGATTTTCTAGGATAAGTTCATCGGTTATCAATTAACAGGTAATTACTGATTTGTTGTTACAAGATTTTTTAAAAGAAATTCCATAATCTTTCTGTTTGGTGTATTTATTTATCTAGTGGTACAAAAGAAATTTTCCGTTAATTTTTGGTCTATAATGTTTCTTGCTTTGATTTCATTTTTTCTGTTTACTTCGTTTCGCTTCTTTCTCTATTTGTTATATGCTTTATTTATCAATTTTATTTCTTTACAATTTGGGTTCCTCCTGGGTTTACTTGGCTTGTTTTTATTAATATTGTCAATCTTAAAATATTTTTTACCTGTGTTTTTTAGTGAAGTTGCTTGATAAGCTATCCATCCTTCTTCTTGTGGCTATTCTGGGGTTCCTATTAGTAATAGTAGATCCTTTCCCTGTTTTAGGGTCTATTCCGGTGGTCTGTCTTGTGAGAATTAGCAGTATTAAATTGTTTGGGTTTATCAAATTAATATGTTTATTCCGGCATTATGTTATTTTTTATTTATTTTTGGGTACCATAACGAATAGGGAACATTGAAGACTATTCCCAGTTTGTTTTGTGTTTCAAGTTGGTCTGTAATAATGCAAGGGTTATAAATTAGTAGTAGTATATTAAACATTTTTTTCTTATTGGTAATCTTTATAGCCAATTGTATCTATTTTGCCGTTTTGTCTCCCATGAAGGTTGATCTTTTTATATTGTATGTTTTGTA
This sequence comes from Penaeus vannamei, assembly GCF_003789085.1. NCBI lineage: Eukaryota > Metazoa > Arthropoda > Malacostraca > Decapoda > Penaeidae > Penaeus > Penaeus vannamei. The sequence goes on from NW_020872922.1 coordinate 100,180, forward strand.
TACGTTTTTTTTTTTTTTTTTTTTTTTTTTTTTTAAGTTGTCATTTTCTGTTAGCCATGTTTCACAGATTGCGAATACTTCAGGTAATTTGTTTCTATTTCGAATTCATTATGGATCTGGCATTCCAGAGAATTTATTTATTAATTAATAAAACTAATATTTCTTTTAAATTATTATTTTTTTTTTGGGGGGGGGGTATTTCTGCAAGTAATTTCAAATTTTGACTCTGATTCTAAGTTTGTGGTTATATTTGATTTTAATTTCAGTATGTTTTTTGGCAATTTCTATCCAAGACGGATTTTTTATATCTTTATTTTTTCTTTCTTTTGTTGTTGGGTCTCATTTGGTGATGTCGGAGTGTCAATGTCACTGGGGAATTTCGCGTTCTTTGTCTTTTATGTTTTTTCGTATATGTTTGTTCTTTTATTTTTTTCACCTTTGTTTTCATGTTTTGATTTCACTGAAGGCTTGGGTTATAAATGTGTATTTTTATTATTATTATTATTTTGTAGTGTTTCTGTGCTGGTGTGTGTTATGTGATTAGGTTAATATTTTGAACATATATTTGTGTTGTGTTTGGGTCTGCTTGTTATGTAATATTTGTGTGTGATCCATGTGTGTAGTATTCTGTATGTGTTGTGGATCTCAACTGCAGTTAGCCTAGTATTTTTGTGGACCGTTTTATATTAATTTATTTTTTTATTTATTCGTTTTTTTTTGGGGGGGGGGGGGTTAACTGATGAAGTTTCTCTACTTCAAAGTTATTTGGTGTTGTGTTGTTTTTGTTTATTTCTTAGTCTTTTAACGATGTTTGACATTTTCTGCCATACACTGAGTGGTTTATCACCGAATAAAAGACTGAGAGGGGTTTGGACAGTCTGAGTTTGTGTCGCTGCTGACTACAGTTGCTATATCTGACTTTGTATTTACAGGGAATGATTCCATGACCATACATTAAGCATTTGAAACATTTAGGGATGGGATTTTTTTTTTCTTTTTTGTGTGTGGTGTGTGTGGTATATCTTCTTGTAGCTCGTGTGGCCTACAGCTATTTTTGTGGGCAATGGAACTTTAAAAGTTACTTTTAGGGATTTTGTGAGTAGCCATTTATTTTCTCCTGATACTTCATTTGGCTTATTTTTTTATATTTCTCTTATATGGGTGTCAGATCCCCATAAGATTTTAATTTTTCTTGGATCTCATAAATGTTTGTCTATTTCCACTAGGGAAATGGTACCATACGAGCACTCTTGATTTTTTATTAGAGGCTGGTTACTTACACTGGACTTCCCGGTTTCCAAGATTTGTTATCTCTTTCAAGGTTCTATTCATTTGTAAATCACTCACTTCGGACCTTATTGCTCTTCCATCTCCTAATGTCCGTAGCGATATTTCTATGATGTGTTTATGGAAAATTAATTTATTTATTGTTTCTTTTAGTTTTATTGGGTTGTTGAAGTCAGGAGTGATTTGTTTTGCCAACTGGAATAGTACTACATTTTCTTGTGGGGTACCTTGTATTTCTGAAATGTGGATATGGGGTTCCGTGGTCTGTCTGCCGGTTTCTTCGTTTCCTGCTTGTATGGAGTATGGGTAATCTTCGCAGTCCCTCTCTCCGCCAAGTTGTAATTCGTTACATTGTTAATACCAGGATCATCACCTGGATCTAGTTCGAGAGTTGAATTCATAAGCTTTCACTTCACTAAGTTGGCAAGAACACGTGTTGATTGTTCGCACTGTCGTTTCAAACTGATGTTCACTCAATAGTTTCGATTGGTTCTCAAATAAAATTCGTAACTCCCTGTTGAGTTTTTTTCTTTTGGGCTCGTCATTCAACAGTCGGCCACCAGGGGCACTCAAATCGTAGGTATCATTCATATAATGATATGTATAAAACTTTAACTAAAGTACATCTTTGTATAAACTAAATTTTACTCCTATCCTAACATAAACAGAGGTAACTCATCGCCAGATCGCTCTAGAGGGCTGGTTCTGGTGTCATTTGGAAACCAAGGAAAAGGTTTCCATTTGGAGGCTAGATTTGACACCGACAATACTTTTCCCACAAGAAAGAAAATATTTCATATACAAAATATCTAGTCTATCATTTAAATCTATTATTTTGTCACACGGCATCCAGTTATCTCATCTTAAGCGATAAGAGAACATGTTTTCTAAGCTGCTTGGATTTTACTTAGAAAAACGGTAAGAAAGCAATAACTCGATTCAGTGGGATTTCTTGGGACTTCCAGAATTTACTTAACCCAAAACAACTCTCCTAAAATCATCAGCTTGCCAACTAACATGCATAGATTCAACCCTAATTCTAGTGGACTATCGCACTTCTTATATAGATTTTTTTTTACTACATTTTGTAAGATTGCTATACATTTTTAAAGTAAAACTAAATGCACAGCAAAAACGATACAAGTTTTTTAAGGCACTGAGAAAGCAGTGTACTTTAATCTCATACTCATTAATACCAACACAACATTGCTAATAAATCATTATATCTCAGGTATTGTTGACGGTCGCTGCAATTATGCTGACATTCTTCGTCTGCCGTCTACCTCCCTGGATCTTCTTACTTGTGCCACAAGTGAACGATCACCAGAGATGACCAAGGGAGACGAACGTACAGCTACATTCACTACAGTCTGCACACGTTGTCCTTGTGTGCCCCAGCCATCAATCCGTTCCTTTATGCTCTCCTGCAGCAGTCGTATCAGCATTATTTTCCGACAAACCTGCGCTGTGCGTTGTGGATTATTTCCATTAGTAAGGTACTATACATGCTACCTTGATCTAGATATTTCATTATCAATGTTAAGGATATCTCACATTTATAATAATTACATTCTGAAGTATTACTATTATCATTATAGTGATTATTATTATTGTCGTTGTCGTTACGATACTGATGGTATATATGATTATCTCAAAATTCCGTCTAATTTATAGTCTATTTTAATCTTTCTTCCCTATCCCTTCCCTCAACATAGCGATCGAAGCCAGTGACAGTGACCCTGCGACCTTGCCTTCCTGCGGCACCCTCACCACCCTACCGGATGTCGCTGGTAACCCACCCTTCGCCCTCGACCTTCCCCGCCCACGACACCTGACATCACGCCACCTCGATCTCACCGACCGTCTGGCTATGCTCGAACACGAGGCCAAGTCAAGGCATGGGAAGCCGCAAACGAACCGCTGTCCAAACGCTACCTGGCATGTGAGGGATGTGAAGGATGGCTCGGGCAAAGAGCAAGGTAATCCCAGGCTCCCCACGGTCGAAGAGGAGTGGAGTATCGGCAGTGTGGGGTTGCGGGCGGGCCTCGTGGATGCTGTTGCATAGGTAACAGTATGGAGGGACGCACTTCACACTCATGCATCCTGCTAGTCTAGAAATTGAGAGCAAATTTTGCCTTTTATTATCGTGTTTCCATACATAATTTCGATATTCACGAAACTGCTTTCATTCATCAGGTTGAACTTAACATCTTTCTTAAGAAATATCACTATGAAAAGGAAGGAAAAGTGAAATTGGTATCTGATTTGATTTTCTTATAACTTTATATTGTCATATAGTATCTGTGAACGATATATATATATATTATTATATATATATATATATATAATATATATATATATTCATGTATATATATTTGTAAAATATATTTTACTAAATTATTGTTGCCAATATGTCGGGATATTTTCAAAATCATAATTAGTACACGATCCTTTCAAAATTTCTAGTCCCACATGACCTTGAATCTTAATCAAATTTATTTGAATACATTTTTAGTAGTGCCACCCCCACCTTGGGTTTTGGATTTGAATCTAATTTTGATGCCGGTAGCATGTCTCAAAGGTCCTAAGATTCATGGGGTGGATTGAATTTATTCCCATTAAGTGTGTATCGAATTACAGAGCTATAATAGAAACATGTTTAACTAATTTTTATCCAATGAACAAATAATGATTAGCAGATGGCATATCACAATGTAATTTTTAGCAATAAGCATTATAAGGAAAACAGGATATTCTCTTCTGCTAATTTCGGTCCAAAGGTTAACTAATTTTACACTTTCCCTTTGCCTACTATTTATAAATCAATAACCATTATGATGAACATGGTAAAAACAAATGTGAGACTAGTTCGAGAAAGTTAACCCCATTTCTATTATTTACATTAACATTAAGAAATCAATCCTTCCCTTCTTGCTTTCATAATATTCCTTTCCTTCACTTTATTCTGGTTTATTGGTCCTTTTGCAATTCATTACTTGACCCAATCGGAATTGTCTCCAAATAATTTAATTACTGCATCCACAGAAAGAAAAGATGAATAAAAAAAAATAATAATAATATTTCCTATCAGCAAAGCTGGGGTTATGGTGTATGGCATTGCCAGACTTTCCCCAACCTTACTTCCACTCAGTGTTCGGGGCAAAAGTAAAGATTTGTCTGATTTATCGCAATGCAAAACATATGGATTCACAGTTATGTTAATTCACCAGTCACATGTTACAACCTCCAATGTCTGAGCAAATTTCATTTTTTAATATTAGCACTCAACTGTGTTCCGGTCGAAAGTCTGCGGCCAGGGTCCGGGGCAAAGAACAGGGCCGGAACCTCAGGACCACATCCTTTTTAGGTGGGAAATGCCGTTTTCAAATATGAAACGCCCATTTTTCCCTTAACCTTGTTAACGTCAACAGCTGTAACGTCGTTTTAGTATAAATACACCTATTAATTTGCTGAGTTAGTTATTCTTCGGCTCAAAATACTGAAAATTTTTACGGGCCCCGGGGTCGTTGCCCGGTTACCCCCTTCCCCCTGTCGCGGTGCTGCTTGTCTGACGTCAATAAACGCTAGGACAGAACTACTTGTTATTTTCCCCATTGAATTGTTAACATTAAAACAAACCAACTATGTGATTATTAATGGCCGGCGTTAGGTTTATGGCAACTGCATGCGATTCTCGCTGTTAGGAATACGGCACACATACAAACAAACTAATGTAACATAGTCTAACCTAATTGAGCATCCATGCTATCATCTCGTGTTGAGATGCAGCCATCTTCTTTGTTTCAATAAAGACATTTCTGCTGCACCAATAGTCACTTCCTTATCACAATTTACCCTATTAATGCTAACACTAAATTTTGCTACATTGATATGCCTTCAAAAAATAAAAATACATTAAGAAATGTTTGATGGGGTCCATACCTCTTTACAGTTATAAGCAATGCATCTTTCAGATGTGAAATCAGTATCGATCTCGACATAATATATATATATATATATATATTATATATATATATATATATATATATATATATATATTTGCATATATATTTATATATATATATATGTATATGTATATATATATATTCATATATACATATTTATATATATGTATATATATATATATATTGTATATGTTTATTATATATATTTATACACACAAACACACACACATCAGAGGTTTGTACCTTTACATAACAGACTGCCACACAGACACTGAGGAAGTAGATATCGAGAATCATCTACTCGTTAACCTCCTGAGGTGAACGATGTAAATGCATTCGAAACAAAAATGAGTCATTCATATTATGCCAGCTTCACTGTCTCTCTTAAAGGCAAAGCACATGTAGCTGATGAATTTCTGAAGTCAGATTCCTTCCCCAGCCCCGTGAGAGTCTTTTAAATAGAAACAAGTACAAAACCTCGCAACCCGAGCGGGATGTTCGGCCAAAATGACTCGTCAACAATAGCACACAGCTAACGCAAGACCCCGCAGAACACTTCCCAGCATTTACCTTGCAAATGCATGCTGCCTTACAAACAAAGTGGACGAACTTGACGTCATAATGAAACAAAATACTATCGATATTGCAGTAATCACAGAAACGTGGTTCAAAGACGATACATTAAACATCGGAACCATACAGGGGTACCACTTATTTAACAAAATTCGTCAGGGCAGAAAAGGTGGTGGCGTTGGTATTACATCAAAGATACTATCCCCTGCAACACTATAAAATCCATCTGTCCACCAAGTGACGACCTTGAAACATTATGGCTCGCTGTTAGACCTACATGGCTGCCTCGCGAAATCAGTGTGCTGTAATCTGCGGGATATATTTCCCCCAAGGGCACCTACCGAAGAAAGCCTCAGAGAACACATAATAGAAAATGTGTTCATCCTCCAAGCAAAGTACGGAAATCCCTTTTTTGTAATTCTTGGCGACCTGAACACTTTTTCTGATTATGAAATCACCTCTGTACTGAATTTTAAGCAGGTTTGTCATTCGCCACGCGTGGGAAAAATACCTGGACAAAATCATAACAAATAAAGAGCATTTTTATGAAAGTCCAACTTCCCTGCCCCCTTTAGGCAATAGTGATCACTTGTCGCTGCTCTGGGTACCAAAGAAATACCAGGCACCCACGCAATTAAAGGGAACAAAACTTATTCGTAGATTCCCTGATTCTAAAATCCGCGAGTTCGGATCATGGATTACTCATCATGACTGGGCCGACGTTCTCAACGCCCCCGACCCGAACACTAAATGCCAACTTTTTTATAAATCAGTCTGGAACCAAGTTGACAACTGCTTCCCCTTAAAAAGAACTTCCACCACCATCAGGACAAACCATGGGTCACCAACAGGATCAAAGACCTTATCCTGGCAAGACAAAAAGCTTACAAAACAAAAAACACGATGCAACAAAGTACTTGGCAAAAAAGGTTAGACGAGATAAGATCGGCTAAGAAAAATTATCATAAGCAAATAATTGATAAAATCAGTGACGCAAATCCCAAATCGTGGTATAGCCACATTCGGAATTTAATCGGTGACAAAAGAAGTGACAGTTACCTCTCTCACATCAGCGAAATTGCCGACTCGCCAGAAAGCGCTGCTAACATCATCAACTGTCACTTTGCGAACATCAACAAGCTACTCCCACCATACAATCAGCAGAACTGCCAACTTACTTACCCTCGCAAGCAATTGTCAGCGAATACGACGTGTACCAACACTTAAAAGGATAGCAAAAAAGCCCTGATGACATCCCGCCGAGGTTACTACGTGAATTCGCTCCCGAGCTCGCCACCCCCCTCTGCGACATCTTTAACTGCTCCATCACTGAGGGCGTGGTGCCTGACCTATGGAAGCGTGCTATCACAGTCCCAATTCCCAAAAAATCCACCTAATTCTCTCGATGACCTTAGGCCCATATCATTAACACCTATTCCTTGCAAAATACTCGAGAGAATAATTGCTAAAGAATTGTGGAAAATATTCGCCCCCAAATTAGATCATCGCCAATTTGGAAATACCAAGGGTAGCTCCACAGTCCACTACTAGTTGACTGATCAATTATATCACTTCAAATGTAGACAAAAGACTCGAGGTCACCACCGTCACCATCGACCTGAGGAAAGCATTTGATCTCATTGACCACACCACATAATTAAGAAAATGATTCTCTGGGTTTCCACGAGGGCTGGGTGAAGTGAATATCTTCCTTCATCAACCTTCGCTCCCAGAGGACTCGTGCAAACAACCAAATATCCGATGAAATTGATCTTCACTGCGGTGTCCCTCAAGGAACGGTTCCTCGGCCCATTATTGTTTCTGATAATGGTAAATGAGGACAAAATTCCGCACGTGAAGATCTACAAATATGTGGACATGACACTTGCACTAGCACACCAACCAGGGCAAGGAAACGCCTTATTACAAGACGTCCTTAAACAAGTGTCAGAGTGGGTTTCATCCAACAAAATTTTAATTTAACAAATTAGCCGACAGTGGTAGTACTCTGAAAATAGGCGAGGCACTTTTATCTCGGGCCAAGAGGTGAATCTATTGGGAACATTTATCAGTGACGATTTAAAGTGGTTCGCCAACACCAAGAAACTGATTTCAAAGTGTGGAAGAAAGTTCTTTATGTTAACCAAATTAAAATCTTTCGTTGCATCCCAAGAAGACCTCCGCATATGGACGACTTTCCTTCGACCAGTCTGTGAATATGCAGCACCAGTCTGGCATTCGTCCATTACCAACTTTGAAAAAATAAAATTAGAAAGACCAGAAAAGAGCGTTACGTATCATTCTTGGGTCAAACTACACCACTAAACCAACTGCAGATACCCTCTTTAGAAGACCGGAGAAAATCCCTAACAGAAAAATTCGCACACATCATTACATCTACGAGACATCGGCACCTGCTTACCGACTTGCGTCAATCAAGCAGACAGCTTCGTGAGGATGTTAACAATAAATTATGTGAACCAAAGTGTCATACATCCAGATATTATATGTCTACTATTCCCTATTGTATTAGACACTTAAATAATAACTTTGTAAAGTAACAATTTTACCCTTGTAACTAAAACTTTACTTTAAAAGCTTTATTATTATTATTATTATTATTATCATTATTATTATTATACACACACACACACACACACACACACACACACACACACACACACACACACACACACATATATATATATATATATATATATATATATATATATATTATATATATATATTATATATATGTGTGAATATATATATGTATCTATCTATCTATATATATAATATATATATATATATATATATATATATATATATATATTGTGGTGTGTGTGTGTGTGTGTGTGTTGTGTGTGTGTGTGTGTTGTGTGTACCTCGCCCTCGTTGGAATTTGTTTACTGAATGAATACTTG
>NW_020872922.1:113003-145503 GCF_003789085.1 Penaeus vannamei
ATATATATATAGTTTATATATATATATATAAGCCCAATACTTCCTACGCTTCAGTAGCAACTAACAACACTCCCAGTGCAAGTAGTGTCAGTCAGGATCTTGCGGCTAAGGACAAAGAAATTGCAGAACTAAAGGAAACGGTTAAAGAATTAATGAGTCAGATTGTCGAATTGAACAAAACAATTAAACAAATTGCTGAATCAACCCAGCAAAAGCAGCAACGTAAGGAGGATGATACCAAATCACAATCTGGATCACACCTTCCCGTCCAGGCGACTCCTGTGAGGACTTCGTCTGGTTTTTGGTCTGCTCCTCGGAGCAGATCATCTTCAACCGGGCGTCTCCCTCGCAGAGAGGCGCAGGACATGGAGGCTATTGTCTCCAAATCTTCCCGCGAGAGGTCCCCGGGAAGCTCGGGAGAGGAGGCGCCTCCCTCCCAGAAAAAAAGTTAAAAAAGGCGGACAAGGCACTTCTAAACCCCATAAAACGTAATCTTCGCGTTGACCATTATACAATGGAACTGTCGAAGTCTTAGAACTAGAGTAAATGACCTCAGATTATTAGCCTCGTCTTATGCTCCCGATATTATCGTCCTACAAGAAACCCATTTAAACTACCTTATTTCCGATGATTTAGTTTCGTTGAGTTACTACCATCTATGTCGGAAGGATCAGGAGGGTAGGGGTGGAGGCGGAGTCCCCAGAACCTCCCTTTTACAGAAGTGACTATAGATTCTACTTTGGAGATAGTCGCATGCAAAGTAAAAGTCAATAGCACGTATCTGGCTATATGTTCAGTTTATTGTCCACCTGACAATGTGGTAATTTATGATGAGCTCTTTGCTCTTCAGGATAGTCTGCCACAAAATAAAGTAATTTTAGGTGATTTTAATGCTCATCATACATTATGGGGTTCCCTTCGGGTGGATGGTAGAGGTGAGCAAGTAGTTAAGCTTGTTAACGATTCTGATTTAATCCTTCTGAACGATGGTAGTCCAACGCGAGTGGACGATAATACCGGTAATTTGAGCTATATTGACCTATCTCTGGTCTCTTCAACAGTAGCGGCCAAGTGCCTGTGGCACACCATTGACGACTCGTTGGGAAGCGACCACTTTCCTATTTATATTAAATATTCATGCGATACAACCAGAACGCCTTCAGCACCTAAATTTAACGTAAAAAGAGCAGACTGGGTCGCCTTCACAAGGAGCGTCAAGCTCGAACTTGTTGGAGAAACCATTGATGATAAAGTAAGCAATATTCAAAATTCTATTTTAGATGCAGCAATGAAATCCATTCCTAAGACTTCGACAGATAGCGTTAAGCATAGAGTTCCATGGTGGACACCAGATTGCCGCAGGGTACTGTGTGAACGCAATAGGGCCTACAGGCTTTTCAAAAATAACATCACAAACGAGAACTTTTGCAATTACAAACTAGCAAGAGCTAGGGCTTGTAGAACAATTAGACAAGCCAAAAGAGACTCCTGGCGAAGCTTTGTCTCTACCATCAATAGTAACACCAAAATATCACAGGTTTGGTCCACTATCAATAAAATCAATAAAAAAAAACATCTTTCAAAATTAAAAACATCTTTCATGAGGGCAATAATTTAGATTCACCTAGAGACATTGCTATTGCACTCGCCAGGCAGTTCTCTTATACAAGCAGCTCAGACAATTACCATCCCGCATTCCTGACCATCAAGGAAGCGGCTGAGCTGCAACCCATACATTTTGCCACAGGAGATGAACTTGATTACAACAAAGATCTTACAATGAATGAGCTTGTCCGAGCCCTAGAAGCCTGTAGAGGAACGTCCCCAGGCCCCGATGAGATTCGGTATGAGATGATAAAGCATCTTAATCATGATGCCATGATTAAGTTGCTAGAAGTGTACAATGAAATTTGGAAAAGCCAGACTTTTCCAAACTCATGGCACTTCGCCCATATTATTCCCATATTGAAAGGAGGGGGTAATCCCAAACATGCCATCTCCTACCGCCCAATTGCGTTGACAAGTTGCTTATGCAAGGTCATGGAACGAATTGTTAACAGTAGGCTATTGCATTTTTTAAATTCCAGGAATTTACTAGTTGACGAGCAGTGCGGTTTCCGTAAAGGACGCCAAACTCTCGATCAGCTAGTAAAACTGGCTAGTCATATTCAAGAGGCAATTCCCAAAAAGCATTTTTTGATTTCAGTTTTTTTTGACATTGAAAAAGCCTACGACATGACATGGCGATATGGCCTACTCAGAAAACTTTATGCTTTCGGATTACGTGGAAACTTGCCTTGTTTTATTCAAAATTTCATTTCTGACAGAACTTTTGCTGTCAAATTGTTTTCTGACAATGTCACTTACTCGGACATTTTTGTCCAGGCAAACGGGGTCCCACAAGGAAGTGTCTTGTCACCTACATTATTTTTGTGTATGATAAATGACATCTTACCAGCTCCCCCTCGGAATCTTAAATACTCACTGTACGCTGATGATTATGCATTATGGCATTCCAGCAGTAATGCAGAATTCTCAGCAAATCGCATCCAATTGGCACTGGATATGATTCATAACTGGGGCCTCCAGTGGGGTTTTAATTTTTCCACAAGAAAGAGTATTGGGGTAATTTTTTCACGAAGGAGAATGCCGAACATCAGGCTAACTCTAGACCACCACCCAATACCTATTCAAAATTCTGCTAGATTTCTTGGTCTACTTTTTGATCGTAGACTTAATTGGAAAGACCACATTGGTCAATTAAAGAATAAATGTCAAAAAGCACTAAATTTATTAAAGTGCATTTCTGGAAATAAATGGGGAGCTGATAGAAAGTCTTTGCTAATGGTATATAAAGCCTGATTAGGTCTAAAGTAGATTATGGGTCAATCGTGTATGGTTCGGCATCGGCCTCAACTTTGAAAGGTTTGGATGTTGTGCAGAATGCATGTGTGCGTAGTTGTCTTGGGCCCTCAAATGCACAAGGATTGAGCGTCTAGAGGTGGAGTCAGGAGTACCTCCCCTCCGACTCAGACGCGGCCAGCTGGCGCTGACCTATGCCGCCAAGGTGGCTCGAGACCCGAGCCACCCAACGGTAATGGAGCCATTAGGCCCTTTACTACAAGACTCCACGACCTCATCCTTAAAGTCGGTATAGATCTCTCTACCATCGATACCCTGGTTCACACAAATATAGCGCCATGGGAAACACCCAATTTTTCCATCATGGAAGCTTGGCTTCCATCAACCAAGCCATGGCGCCGGAGGTGGAGGTACGCCAGAGGTTCAGAGAGATCCTTATTAAACATCTACCTTTTTTCATATATATACCGACGGCTCCAAGACCGAGCAAGTAGTGGGTGCAGGTGTATGTCGAATGAATGTGAGTTGAGATTCAGACTGCCGAATCATACATCGATCTTTATTGCCGAACTTTTTGCAATTGATAAAGCTATTGATTTTGCACTATCGACGACCCACGATAGAATAGTCATTTTTTCTGACTCCTTAAGTTCACTTAAAGCCATTAAATCCTTAGAAACCACTCAAAATGAACTGCTGGGTAATATCATTCGTAAGCTACATAGTGCCAACAAATCAATCAAGCTGATATGGGTGCCAGGCCACTCTGGTATCCATGGCAATGAACAGGCTGACCGACTAGCCGGGTCAACTGACGATCTGGACCTTAGCATAGTCCGTACAGATCTCAGGTGTTTTGTGTCTCTTATAAAAGCAAAAATCCATCTCCTGTGGCAAAGTGAGTGGACCGACCTGCAATTACACAACAAACTAAAACACACAATAGCAACATGGGACACAGCCCATAGAAAAATAAGAAGAGAGGAGGTGGTCTTGGCCCGCCTCAGGCTGAACGCAACCAGGCTAACCCACCTCACACCCTATATTGAGAGGAACTTCCCTCCACAGTGCCCCCAATGCAATACCATTAATTCCATAAACCATATCTTAACAGTTTGCCAAAAATACAATAACAATAGACACCAATTAAAAAATTATTTCCAAATAAAAAACATCCGTTTCACATTACCAAATATATTAACAGATGATGAACACATAATACGTAGAGTAATAGCTTTTTTAAGGGAGACAAACCTTTATGACCTTATTTAGATTGAAAGAATAAATAGGATCCATTGGCTTAATAACCTTGGCCACATGCCGCTGGTTGATAGCCAAGAAATCCAACAAAAGTAAAAAAAAAAAAAAAAATTGACATTGCGATCGCTTCTCGGCGATCACTCGTGTATTAGAAGTTGAACCTGTCAGACCGTTCTTTTAACACAGAACCAATAAATAAAAGCCTTTTGCCACAATAGCTACCCTGGTATCCGGGGCCACTCGTCACACTTGGCATTATTGCTTCTGGGTTTCCTGTAAAGTAAACACTTGAGTAAAATCTGTCCTTTACAGAAATTTCTTTGCCTGCACCTTCAGTGCATTTGATCTTGCAGGTCACACGAGATCCAGTAGTCTGGGACGTCCTTTGGGCGCAATTTTTCTTATTCTGAAATCCTTCCTTCTCTTAATATGACTTCCCTGAGCCTACCGGTTAACTTGTGAGCTCCCGTATTCGCTTGGCGGGTGGGCATGGACTTCCCGTCCGCTTCGGCAAGTTTGGCGGTAGGGAAGTGTCCTCCACATAACTCGATCCCTCTGTGGTACTGGAGATCGTAACCATGCTTCCGCTGGGGGGAGGGGGTAGAGGACGAGTACCTGTCATATACTCTCTTAGCTATTGCTGTTAGGTTACCAACAGTTAAGGGGTTTATTGGTCCCTTCAGGACAACGGGCAAGGGCCCAGGGCTCGGACTTGGTCTGATACCCATGATGATTGATCCCCCGGCTACCCCTTCTCGAGGAGGAGGGGCGACCCATGACCGTCCTAAGACCACGACTAAGAACAACGGAACCCCAACTTATGACCGACGAGAACGATTAGAGAATGCAAGGTATTTGGCTGTCAGATGCGTGAATGAAAAGCAGTCGCTTCTGAACATTAACCCTTTCATCATCAAGAACGTCATACTCTCTTAGCTAAGACCACGACTAAGAACAACGGAACCCCAACTTATGACCGACGAGAACGATTAGAGAATGCAAGGTATTTGGCTGTCAGATGCGTGAATGAAAAGCAGTCGCTTCTGAACATTAACCCTTTCATCATCAAGAACGTCATACTCTCTTAGCTATTGCTGTTAGGTTACCAACAGTTAAGGGGTTTATTGGTCCCTTCAGGACAATGGGCAAGGGCCCAGGGCTCGGACTTGGTCTGATACCCATGATGATTGATCCCCCGGCTACCCCTTCTCGAGGAGGAGGGGCGACCCATGACCGTCCTAAGACCACGACTAAGAACAACGGAACCCCAACTTATGACCGACGAGAACGATTAGAGAATGCAAGGTATTTGGCTGTCAGATGCGTGAATGAAAAGCAGTCGCTTCTGAACATTAACCCTTTCATCATCAAGAACGTCCATGATGGTCAAGTGGACGGCGACTTTGATTTTGTTAAGAAATTGCGAGATGGTAGCCTCCTTGTTAAAGTGCAATTTAAATTCCAGGTTAACGACTTGCTTAAACTGACGCAGATAATGATTTCAAGGTAAAAGTAACTATTCCTGTTGGCCCAAATACCTGTAAGGGAGTAATCTTTCATAGGGATTTGAGAACGATGGATGAAAGTGAAATTCTTGAAAACATGAAGGACCAAGGCGTAATGGACGTGAATTGCATGACCAAGAAAGAAGAGAATATGTGAACAAAATCCGGATTGTTTTTTGACCTTTGCTTCAAGTAAAATTCCTGAATATGTCTATGTTGGATACGAAGGTGTCCAAGTAAGACCTTATATTCAAAAACCTATGCGCTGTAATAGATGCCAAAAATTTGGACACACCTCATTATGCTGCATTGATAACGATACAAATAAATTTACTTGCGGTAAATGTGCTGGAGCTCATGACACCACTACATGTATTGGAAACCCCCTCAAGTGTGCTAACTGTGGAGGTCCCCATCAGTCAGGCTCTGCCGAGTGCAGCAGCCTGAAGAAGGAGACTGAAATATTAGCATACATGAGAGGTCATGATGTTAGTTAACGTGAAGCCAAGAGGAAAGTTGAAGGCTTGACCAGCAAGCCCAATACTTCCTACGCTTTAATAGCAACTAACAACACTCCCAGTGAAAGCAGTATCAGTCAGGAGCTTGCGGCTAAGGACAAAGAAATTGCTGAACTTAAGGAAACGGTTTAGGAATTAATGGGTCAAATTGTTGAATTGAACAAAATAATTAAACAAATTGTTGAATTAACCCAGCAAAAGCAGCAACGTAAGGAGGATGATACCAAATCACAATCTGGATCACACCTTCCCGTCCAGGCGACTCCTGTTAGGACTTCGCCTGGTTTTTGGTTTGCTCCTCGGAGCAGATCATCTTTAGCCGGGCGTCTCACTCACAGAGAGACGCAGGACATAGAGGCTTATCTCTCCAAATCTTCCCGCGAGAGGTCCCCGGGAAGCTCGGGAGAGGAGGCGCCTCCCTCCCAGAAAAAAAGTTTAAAAAGGCGGACAAGGCACTCCTAAACCCCATAAAACGTAATTCGCGTTGAATGGAACTGTCAAAGTCTTAGAACTAGAGTAAATGACCTTAGATTATTAGCCTCGTCTTATGCTCCTGATATTATCATTCTACAAGAGACCCATTTAACCAACCTTATCTCTGATGATTTAGTTTTGTTGAGTAACTACCATCTGTGTCAGGAGGCGGAGTCCCCAGAACCTCCCTTTTACAGAAGTGACTATAGATTCTACTTTGGAGATTGTCGCATGCAAAGTAAAAGTCAATAGCACGTATCTGGCTATATGTTCAGTTTATTGTCCACCTGATAATGTAGTAATTTATGATGAGCTCTTTGCTCTTCAGGATAGTCTGCCACAAAATAAAGTAATTTTAGGTGATTTTAATGCTCATCATACATTATGGGGTTCCCTGCAGATGGATGGTAGAGGTGAGCAAGTAGTTAAGCTGGTTAATGATTCAGACCTGATCTGAACAATGTAGTCCAACACGAGTGGACGATAATACTGGTAATTTGAGATTTATTGATCTATCTCTGGTCTCTTCAACAGTAGCAGCCAAGTGCTTGTGGCACACCATTGACGACTCATTGGGAAGCGACCATTTTCCTATTTTACTTAAAAATTCACAACGAGAACGCCTTCAGCACCTAAATTCAACTGGGTCACCTTCACAAAGAGCATCAAGCTCGAACTTGTTGGAGAAACCATTGACAATAAAGTAAACAATATTCAAAAATCGATTTTAGATGCAGCAATGAAATCCATTCCTAAGACTTCGATAGCGTTAAGTATAGAGTTCCATGGTGGTAACGAAATTGCCGCAGGGTAATGTATGAACGCAATAGGGCTTTTAAAAAATAACATCACTAACGAGAACTTTTGCAATTACAAACTAGCAAGAGCTAGGGCTCGTAGAACAATTAGACAAGCCAAAAGAGACTCCTGGCGGAGCTTTGTCTCTAGAATCAACAGTAACACTAAAATATCGCAGGTTTGGTCCACTGTCAATAAAATCAATAGAAAAAAACTGAAGGGATGAAAAGGCTGACCTTGTGCCAGTCCTGAACGGCCTGAAAGAAACCCACCAACATTGCCATGGGCACGGTACTCCCCTGATTTAATTGTCTAGCCCTTACCCCCTGCAGGGCACTGGGGGTGGACTGTTTATGTCCCTTTACATAATCAAGGCTTCCCATGGCCAGTAATGAAGATGTAATACCCCTATTAGGGGCAATGAAGCTTGCTCCTTCATCAAATAGCTCCACCGGCTCCCCAACCCCAGGCTCTCCTTTGACCACGACTCTGAACACTGAAACTACTACCCACTCCTTAATGCCTACTAGTGCATTACCCACCCAAGCCGACACTCAATCTCCAGAGGACATTCCTACCCTCCCATCTGCCTCAAATACATCAACTCTACCCCTACAACCTTCTTCATCAAACACCCCAACCTCCCTTATTACTACCTTACAGCCTTATTCTCCATCTCTCCGTAATACTACCCCCCAACAACACTCCCTCTTCCACACGTCCCCATCCTTCTACCAACACCAACCCTACAAATATCTTAACTACTCTATTTAGCCCAGCTAAATGGGACCGATTTCTCTTGATCCCCCCTACAGCTCCTTATTCAGGCAACACTCTTCTCTTTCAACAATGTCTCCAAAAACATGTAGGCAGAGTCCCTTTTCATACCCGACGCGATCACTCCCGTCTCGTAACAGTCAGATTTGAAGATGAAGCTATAGCATTATCAAAACTGATCTCTCTGGTAACCCCATCCCTGCAGAACCTCATCCAACTCTTAATACTTGTACTGGGAATGTCTCTCGCTCCAGCAAACTGCCCAATCGATACCAAAGATTGGTCAGATTGTGGAGAAGACTTGCTCGGCTGCCTCAAAGACTCCTAGAGATCATCGAAAGAAACCAACCTTGCCAAAATTACTTTCGGTACATATGACCTTCCCATTTGTATCTAAATTGGTGGACAATCCCTCCCTGTTCAACCATACCAACCTCCTCCCCGTCAGTGTCAAAATTGTTAGCGATTTGGACATCCTGCCAAACACTGCCGCTCCACAGATTTATGCCCCCTCTGTGCCCAGCCCAGTCATAATAGATCAAACTGCCCTGCACAAACACGCACATGTGCTAACTGCGGCGGCCCCCATACTGTATTTTATAGAGGTTGTCCCACCTACAAGTTTGAGTCTGAGGTAGCAACTCTCAGATACAAAAATGGTCTCACTCTACGTGAAACCAGACAGGAAGCACGCCAACAAGGTTTCTCATATACTCCCTCCTCCGGTAATGTCGCTCGCTCTACCCCTCCCCTTCCACCTCAAGATTCCACTTCTACATTCAACCTCCCCCATTCAAATTCTTTTCCCACTCTAAATCCAGACACCCCAATCTCAACCACAGCTCCAATCCCAACTACAGCCTCAACACAATCTCCTCTCCCTCCCTGCACTACCCGCAGTAGACAGACTAAATGTTCCACTCCTTCTTCCCCTACAGCACACTCACCTCCACCTACCTTTACCTTTACTCCTCAGACACCAGTCTCCTCTTCCTCCCCTCATAAGAAAACCTTTGTCCCACAAAACTCTCCAACTGCAAAAACTATGGAAGACATTCAAAGCTATATGCTTGAGACACAAAATTCCATAACTCATGCTCCCTCCACACTTGAAGTGATTGCTAATATCCATACCCTTCCTACTCATATTCCCCCTACACCCCTTCCTCCTCCCTTTCAACACAAACTAACACCCCTCAATTCCGTCCACTACTGATATCCATCCTCCTGAAATCCATCCCCCTCTTACTCATAGCACCCCTACACCCCTTCCTCCTAATCCCTCCCAAGACAACACATCCCCTTCAACTCCAACTATCCATCCTTCCGATATACATCCTCCTACCACTAATATTCCCCCCACACCACTTCCTCCTACTCCCTCCCAACACAACCCACCCCCTTCAACTCCCAACTATATGCACATTCTCCCTTCCTCCATCCCCTCTATCCTTTCCACTCCCTCCCGGATACACATCGGAATCACTCATGTCACAACAGCCCCTAGCTCCTTCCCTCCCAGATTCCCAACACGTACCGGCGCTTTCCCTCATAAAATAACTAAGATATAGCTCTCCAACATTGGAATATTCGCGGTTTCCGTTCTCACAGAGCAGACCTACATCAGAGCCTTGCTTCTTATAACAACCTGTTCTTCCTCAGACGCATAAATATCCTTCACTTGATCTAAGTCCCTTACCTAAACCACCATAACCCTTTCCCTCATCAACCCTTACCCATCTTCAACTTTCCAACATTGCTCTAGATAATTGACGCATAGCAACTACCACCCTTTACTATACCTTCCTATAGTGCTATATGACGTTAGATGTCTAGCACATGTATTTCGCTTTTAACCATTAACCATTAAATATTCATGCGACACAACCAGAACGCCTTCAGCACCCAAATTTAACATCAACAGAGCAGACTGGGTCGCCTTCACAAGGAGCGTCAAGCTCGAACTTGGAGAAACCATTGATGATAAAGTAAACAATATTCAAAAATCGACTTTAGATGCAGCAATGAAATCCATTCCTAAGACTTCGACAGATAGCGTTAAGTATAGAGTTCCATGGTAGACACGAGATTGCCGCAGGATACTGTGTGAACGCAATAGGGCCTACAGGCTTTTCAAAAATAAAATAACAAACGAGAACTTTTGCAACTATTAATTAGCAAGAGCTAGGGCTCGTAGAACAATTAGACTCTTGGCGGAGCTTTGTCTCAACAATTGACAGCAATACAAAAATATCACAGGTTTGGTCCACTGTTCATAAAATTAATAGAAAAAAAAATCAAAATAAGAAACGTCATTCATAAGGTAACCAATTTAGATTCGCTTAGAGACATCGCTATTCCACTTGCCAGGCAGTTCTCTTATACAAGCAGTTCAGACAACTACCATCCCGCATTCCTGACCCTCAAGGAAGCGGCTGAGCTGCAACCCATACACTTTGCCACAGGAGATGAATTTGATTACAATAAAGATTTAACTATGAATAAGCTTGTCCGAGCCCTAGAAGCCTGTAGAGGAACGTCCCCAGGCCCCGATGAGATTCGGTATGAGATGATAAAGTATCTTAATCATGAAGCCATGATTAAGTTGCTAGAAGTGTACAATGAAATTTGGAAAAGCCAGACTTATCCAAACTCATGGCACTTCGCCCATATTATTCCCATATTGAAAGGAGGGGTAATCCCAAACATGCCATCTCCTTCCACCCAATTGCGTTGACAAGTTGCTTATGCAAGGTCATGGAACGAATTGTTAACAGTACGCTATTGCATTTTTTAAACTCCAGGAATTTACTAATTGACGAGCAGTGCGGTTTCCAAAAAGGACACCAAACTCTCGATCAACTAGTATAACTGGACAGTCACATTCAAGAGGCATTTGCCAAAAATATTTTTTTATTTCAGTATTTTTACATAGAAAAAGCCTGCATGATAGGGCGATATGGCCTACTCAACTTTAAACTTTAAGCTTTCGAATTACATGGAAACTTGCCTTGTTTTATTCAAAATTTCATTTTTGACAACTTTTGCTGTCAAATTGTTTTCTGACAATGTCAGTTATTAGGACATTTTTGTCCAGGCAAAAGGGATCCCACAAGAAAGTGTCTTGTCACCAACTTTATTTCCGTGCATGATAAATAACATTTTACTAGCTCCCCCTCGGAATCTTAAATACTCACTTTACGCTGATGATTGTGCATTATGGCATTCCAGCTGTAATGCAGAATTCTCAGCAAATCGCATCCAATTGGCACTGGATATGATTCATAACTGGGGCCCCCAGTGGGGTTTTAATTTTTCCACAAGAAAGAGTATTGGGGTATTTTTTTCACGTAGGAGGATGTCGAACATCAGGCTAACTCTAGACAACCACCCAATACCTATTCAAAATTCTGCTAGATTTCTCGGTCTACTTTTTGATTGTAGACTAATTGGAAAGACCACATTGGTCAGTTAAAGAATAAATGTCAAAAAACACTTAATTTACTGAAGTGCATTTCTGGAAACAAACGGGGAGCTGATAGTCTTTGCTAATGATATATAAAGCCCAAATTAGGTCTAAAGTAGATTATGGATCAATCGTGTATGGTTTGGCATCGGACTCAAATTTGAAAGGATTGAATACTGTGCAGAATGCATGTGTGCATAGATGTCTTGGAGTCCTGAAGTGTACAAGGATTGAGCGTCTTGAGGTGGTCAGGAGTACCTCCCTCCGACTCAGACGCGGCCAGCTGGCGCTGACTTATGCCGCCAAGGTGGCTCGAGACCCGAGCCACCCTAATGGTAATGGAGCCATTAGGCCCTTTATCACAAGACTCCACGACCGCTTGGCATGTGGGAGCAGGTGTATGGTCGACTGAATGTGAATTGAGATTCAGATTGCCGAATCGTACATCGATTTTTATTGCCGCACTTTTTGCTATTGGTAAAGCTATTGATTTTGCACTATCGACGACCCACGGTAGAATAGAAGTGTGGGACACAGACCACAGAAAAGTCAGAAGGGAGGAGGTGGTGTTGGCCCGCCTAAGGGTCAACGCTACAAGATTGACACACCTCACTCCTTACATAGAAAAGACTTTCCCTCCTCATTGCCGAGACTGCAACACCAGCAACACAATAAATCACTTGTGTATGAATGTATGTATGAGTATGAGATTGAGTGTATGTATGTTTATATATGTGTGTAATCATGATCATGATGTAAAATGGTTCATAATTTGGGGTTACGATATTTTTCTTCATGTAAGTCCAAGAGTTTTAGATAAAATAGAATAAGCAGCCAAACAACCAAGCAGTGAACACATGAGAAGTTTAAGGGAATACGCAAATAATCGTTATTAAAGCACACATATAATTATTTTTAAAAGTAACAAGATTCAGCGTGTAATCGATCACGATTCATTAAATACATCTAATACAGTAAAGCTACAGAATTGGGTACAAAATAAAGGTAATTTTGTGAACAAGTCCTTCGGCAGAGCAAGGGTCGTTTCAGAAGTGGCCAGCCTGAGGTGTAGGTGGCGTCGGTAGGCCTATTTTTTCACCAAGACCTCCACCACAAAGGTCACGCTTGCTAGTACGATACCTAGGAAGAGAGATGTTGTTCCGTGGATTAGTTATACAGACTGAACACCTGCTGATAAGTAGGCTAAGAATCACAGATAAATTCTAGATCTTTACAGGTGAGATAAATAAACCGAGGAAATAAAGATCGAAGAAACAAACTGGTAAATGCATAACTCGATGAACAGGAGAGGCAAATTAGAAGATCCGTAGACTGATGGATAAATGTACACACACGCACACACACATACAATGGCGTTCTCAACTTGGGTGGAGGGTCTCCCTAGTAGGCCCTAAAGTTGATGATGGCACAAGACAAGTGAAGAAATAAGATTTTTTCTACTGTTGAAATTTTCTCGTTAAATGTTGCAATGTATATGAGAATCGAACCTCCATAACTCCTTGTTAAATTAAAAGAATGAGAACATTAGACTGTACATCAGGTTTTACTTTTAAGGCTCCCTAACTTCAGTTTTTACCTCCAGCATAGAGAGAGAAAACCCCATAAAAATCCTTCAGTTCAAGCGGTCGGAGTTCGGGGAGGTTGCTGGACGAGGACCTGCTGAGGGTAAGGCAGTTGGTGGCATTGGGGACTGGCTGGAAGAGGAGGTGGTTCAGGATGCCGAACTCTCTCAGACCTCGAATCCTGCTAGAGGAGAAGGGGAGAAGGCGGAAGTGGAGAAAAGGGGGAGCATTAAGATGGGGAATGGTAAAGGTACATGGTAAAGGGGAGATAACAGAAATAAAGGGTGAATGAAAGATGGGGGTGGGGGAGGGGAAATTGGTTAAGGGAGAAGTAAAAAGGGACAAATAAAAAGGGAAAGGCAGGAGAAATGGCAAGCGGAGAAAAGGGAAAATGTGAAAAGGCAAGATTGAGGAGAGAAGGAAAGGGGAAGAAGAAATGGTAAGGGAAGGAGTGTAATGGTAAAAGAGAAGCGGGAAAATGGAAAGGGGAGGAAAGGGGTCAGAGGAGGAGAAAAGGAAGGAATAAAGACAAAGGAGGAGAGAGTAAAGGAGAATGAGAAAGGGAGAAGGTGGTTAACGGAAAAAAGTAGGGAAGCAGAAAGAAAGAGAAGGTGACATTGAAGAACAAAAGGGAAAAGGAAAGAAACGAAGGAAGGGGGGGTAAGGGGAAGAGTGAGAAAAAGGAAAAGTGCAGAGAAAGGGTGATGAGAATGTGGGGGAGGGAAAGGGGTTGTAGTAAGATAATTAGGTGAACGAAAGTTGAGAAAGAAGGAAAACAAAATATTAGTATGATGCGTAAAATTTAAAAAAATGGACATTAAGTAGATTAAAAAAATGTGCCGTAAGTAAACTGCGTAGGGCAATCTTGCACACATAATTAATCCTTGAAGTATTCATCCATAGTACATCCCACCATCGGACTATTTATATCATGAAATCACCTTATCACTCACTACCTACTTAATGGGTAATAATTAGTGATTGTCAAGCATTATGTTGTTACGAAAACACTGGGCTTTCGTTATTTTATGTTGATCACTTACATTCGGTCAATTTTGGGTTTGAGAGGAGAGCCTTTGGGAAACCCTAAGGCATTGCTTGTGCCGCCCAGCAACCCGTCCACTGATTGGTACACTCCACAGTAGCCGTTCTAAATATATAATGTTACAAGATCCAATATTGAGGATTATCAATGGATTATCAGAGTTCCAAGGAAACTTATAGTTTAGTGTTTATGAAAAAAGGAATATGAAGTTAAATCATGGCTTACGAATGGCACATACACACTTATACATATACCCCCCAACCCACAAAGAACGTACAGCAATCCTACCCTCGTGAACGATTCGTGGAGGAGTCTCATTTGGCCACTAGACGCAGATATGCCTGTCTGTTCTCCCATGTAGATCTGGTTAATCGCAGTGACGACGTCTGTGCCCACCCGGGCCTTCGCCCGCAGCCTGGCTATGGAGCTGTTCGGATCGGCGCCCTTTGGAAGAGGGCAAAGGAAAGGAGGGAAATCAGCAATGGGTGAGGGAAACGGGGGAATAGTGATATAAAAGGATGGTCATTGTATTATATCTACTAGGAATTGTTGCAAGTAATATATGGATTATTGATTTTCTATAGTTATGCCGTCGAATTTGTAATGATCATGATAGAGGTTGAAAGTGACTGTGTTGATGGTATGGAAACTTCGGACTTTCATCCAAACCAAATATTACTACCCCCCCCTATCCATTCCAAATCATCCACCCAGGTCGTTATCAAGCTTCAGAATACATCTCTTCCTCCACTTCATTCCCTACTGCGCAATCTTCTTCATTGCCTATCCCCTCTCCACTTATTACTACCCTTCATCATTCTGTCCTCCTCCCCACAGTATTACCCCACTCCACATCACCCTGTCTGCCTCCCACCCCCGTTTTTCTACTGCTCCCACCTCTACAAATCTTTTGAGTACTCTTTGGGCCTAAATGGCATAAATTCTTTGTGATTCCCCCACAGCCCCTTTGACAATAACCTTCTCTTCCAACAAGGTCTCCAACAAGCAGGCAAAATTGTCACAGATACCCGTACATCTGAGTCGTTCATCATCTGCCCTTGACTAACCTCTTTGGCAATCCTTTTCTTGCCCAACCTCACTTCTTTCATAACAATTATACTGGAACTGTCTCTATCTTGCCGATTATTTGCCCCATCTAAGACAAGGACTTGTGAGACTGTGAGAAAACCTGCTCGCCTACCTCATTAACTATGATGCAGTGGGATTACAGTGCTACACTATTCCTCCCACAGGCCAGCATAAGTTTCACATCATGACTGCCAAGATTATCTTTCCACATGTTTATATTGGTGGAGTGTCCTGCCCTATCTGACCATATCGACCCCTTCCTCCTCAGTGTCAGAAATATTGACGTTTTGGTCATCCAACAAAAGCTGTCGCTCCACAGCCCGTTGCCCTTAATGTGCTCAACTTGGTCAAGACCGTTCAAATTGCTCTGCTCATTCCTGCATGTGTGCCAATTTTGGTGTCACTCATAATATATTTTATAAGAGCTGCCCTGCCTTCAAGCTCCAATCTGATATAGCAGTTCTTAGATTCAAACTAGGTCTTACTCTCCGTGAAGCCAGACTAGGTTTTTCTCTCACTCTGCCTATTCCAAACTGTCCTTCACTCCGCTCCCCTCCTATCTTCTCAGGATGTCTATGCTACTCCCCTAGTATATCTTCCATCACCTGTTCCCTCTTTCTCCAAGTCAAATTCCTTTTCCAGTTTAAATCCAGCCACTCCAATCTCAATCGCCATTTCCTCGATGCCTACCCCTCCTCCTCACTTTACCTGTCACACCCTTCATTCTTCCTTCCCATTATCCTTACCACTGCAAACTGGATGCTAACGTGACCCCCTTATGTCACCACAGTATCCTTCTCCGGCTCCTGACGTTCTTCCTGATACTTCACTACATTACCCTGTTCTACATACCTCATTCCCCCTATTCTTCTTCTACTACTTCTCCAACACCCATCTCTACCTGTGTTTCCTGAGATACAGATACTCAGTATTTCGTCCAATCACCTTACACCCTTAACCCTCTTCTTTTCTGCTAATCTTACTTCGTTTGGACCCTTTTTACCCTTCTCGCTACCATACTATACTATGACACTCTAAAACCTTTGACATCTAAGATATTTTATCCTAACTGTTAACTCATTTTTACCTTTTTAGCTACACTACTTTATCAAAGTGGAATATGAGAAAATGTCTAGCAACATTTTTTTTTATCCATTAACATTCCTCCCTATTCGACCCCCCCCCCCAATCCCTTGCCCGATGTTGTCGTTGGGGGGCTTAGGAGACGGAGACTGAGACCCAATGCAGGGATCTCCCCTGTCTAGGGCCTCAACCCTCGACTCAACTAATTTTGCATGACCTTTTCTCCCTCCAGCTTTTTGTTTCCATCCCTTCTATCTACTTCCTAAGGTGTAAGAGCCGTGCTGAAAGGATAAAAGGCTGACCATGTGCCAGTCCTGAACGGCCTGTGGGAACCATGGGCACGGTATTCCCTTGATTTAGTTGTCTAGCCCTTACACCTTAAGGGGCATTGAGGGGGTGGACTGTTTATTTCCTCTACATAACCAAGACTTCCCATGGCCAGTAATCTAGTAATACCCATATTAGAGGCAATGAGGCTTGCCCCTTCATAAAATAGCCCAACCAATTCAGACTCTACCGGCTCCCCGATCCCAGGCTCTCCTTTGACCACGACTCTGAACACTGAAACTACTACCCACTCCTCAATGCCTACTAGTGCATTACCCACCCAAGCCGACACTCAATCTCCAGAGGACATTCCTACCCTCCCAACTGCCTCAAATACATCAACTCTACCCCTACAACCTTCTTCATCAAACACCCCAACCTCCCTTATTACTACCTTACAGCCTTATTCTCCATCTCTCCATAATACTACCCCCTCAACAACACTCCCTCTTCCACACGTCCCCGTCCTTCTACCAACACCAACCCTACAAATATCTTAACTACTCTATTCAGCCCAGCTAAATGGGACCGATTTTTCTTGATCCCCCCTACAGCTCCTTACTCAGGCAACACTTTTCTTTTTCAACAATGCCTCCAAAAACAAGTGGGCAGAGTCCCTTTTCATACCAGACGCGATCGCTCCCGTCTCATAACAGTCAGATCTGATAATTGAACCTATAGTATTATCAAATCTTAACTGATCACTCTGGTAGCCCCATCCCTGCAGAACCTCATCCAACTCTTAATACTTGTACCGGAACTGTCTCTTATCTCCCCAGCAAACTGCCCAGTCGATACCAAAGATTGGTCAGACTGTGGAGAAGACTTACTCGAATGCCTCAAAGACCAAGACGTGAAATCAGTACATTGCTACACCATTACTCCTAGAAATCAAAGGAAACCTACAAACATTGCCAAAATTACTTTCAGTTCACACGACCTTACCGTTTGTATCTACATTGGTGGGCAATCCCTCCCTGTTCAACCATACCAACCTCTTCCCCATCAATGTCAAAACTGTTGGCGATTTGGACATCCTGCCAAACACTACCGTTCCACAGACCGATGCCCCCTATGTGCCCATCCCGGTCATAACCGATCAAACTGCTCAGCAAAAACACGTACATGGGCTAACTGCAGCGGCCCCCCATAATGTATTTGATAGAGGCTGTCCCACTTACAAGTTCGAGTCTGAGGTAGCAACTCTCAGATAAAAAGATGGTCTTACTCTATGTGAAGCCAGACAGGAAGCACGCCGACAAGGTTTCTCTTATACTCCCTACTCTAGTAATGTCGCCTCTGCCCCTCCCCCTCCACCTCAAGATGTTCCTACACCCTCCCCTATACCTACTTACTTCCCCACTTCCATTTCTACATTGTACCGCCCCCAGTCAAATTCTTTTGTTACTCTAAATTCAGACACTCTAATCTCAACTACAGCCCCAACACCATTCCCTCTCCCTCCCCACACTACCCGCAGCAAACAGACTAAACGTTCTACCCCTCTCTTCCCCTACCGCACATTCCGCAGACACCAGTCTCCTCTTCCCCCTCATAAGCAAACCTTTGTCTTACAAAACTCTCCAACCAACTCCACTGCAGATACAATGGAAGATATACAAAGCTATATGCTTGAGACACAAAATTCCCCACTCAAAGTGACTGCCGATATCCATCCCCCTTCACCTCTCCCTCCTACTCCCTCTCAACACAACCTAAACCCTCAGTTCCGCCTACTACCGATATCCACCCTCCTAATACTACTGATATCAACCTCCTCCTACTCCCTCCCAACACAACCCACCCCCTCAACTCCAACTACTGCCGATATCCATCTTCCCGACACCCATCCTCCTCCTACTCATACTACCCCTACACCACTTCCTCCTACTCCCTCCCAACACAACCCACCCGCTCAACTCCAACTATACTTACATTCGCCATCCCTCCACCCCCTCTATCATTTCCACTCCCTCCTGGATACACGTGAAACACTTATGTAATTCCCTTACCTAAGCCCACCATAGCCCATTCACACATCAACTAATTTACCCATCTTTAACCTTTCAAGATCACTCTAGATATTTGATGCATAGCAACTATCAGCCTTCACCCCTCCTTTGATATACTTTCCTATAGTACTATATGACCTTAGATGCCTAGCACTTTTTTTTGTTTGTTTGTTTAACCATTAACCATTTAACCATCCCCATTCAAATTGTGAAAGTGACCGTGTTGATAATATACAGACATTGGGTTTTACCCAGACCAAACATTCCTACCAGTTCAAACGTCCCTCTCACCTTAGTAAAGTGATCAGCCAGGCTTCCTTCAATGATAAATAGAGGAATGTCGGTCTGCAGGAATTCGCTGACGGTAGTGAAGGGAAGGTTAACCTTGGGCAGGATCAGCATAGCCTTGAGGTTGGAGCGGTACACCGTGCTGATGATGAGGGCCACCATGAGCCATAATCCAGTTAGCGTTCTTACTGGCACTCCTCGAGGGTTCCAAGGCACGGCTGAGGACAGTAGAGAGTGGGTATTGTAATGCGAAAGGAAGTAGGTTCTTGGTGTCATGTTGGATGGAACGACTGCATGAGGGACATTTAGGTGTTCATACTTCTTTAGATTCTCCTTTTCCCTTCACATGTTTTCCTTCTCACTCCCTTCTCTTATTCTCTTCCCCTCTGGCTCCTAACTCTTTTCTAGCTCTCCACCTCTTTTGTCTCTTCCGCATTTTTTCTCTCTACCCCTCCTCTTTTTCTTCCTCTTCACTCTTTCTTCTCTTTATGTCTCCCCCTTTTCTCTCCATCTCACTCTTCTTTTTCCTTTCTCTCTCTCTGTCTGTCTATTTTCGTCTCCTTTTATTCTTCCCGTTCTCTACTCATCTCCCCTCCCTCTCCTCTTCTCTCCACTCTTTTCCTCTCTCCTCTTCTCTTCCCCATTTTCCTCTGCTCATCTCTTTGTTTTGTGTCTCTCTTTACGTTTACCGAATCTGTAGTTAGTCTACGCAATCGTATCCGCACATATAACGAAACGGTAATGATAATGATGATGATGATGAATATAAATCATAACTAGACAAAGGCAGATACAGAGAGCAGAGTGAAAGCAAGCAGATATAACCAGATGGGGGGAGAGAGAGAGAGAGAGAGAGAGAGAGAGAGAGAGAGAGAGAGAGAGAGAGAGAGAGAGAGAGGAGAGAGAGAGAGAGAGAGAGAGAGAGAGAGAGAGGCAGGCAGGCCGACCGACTGACATACAGACAAACTGACAGAGAGCATTATTAAAACAAAACCCCATATATGTTAATATATATTATATATATATATATATAATATATATATATATATATATATATATATATATATATATATATATATATAATCATCTATCTATATCCCCCCCAATCCCTTGCCTGTTGTTGTCGTGGGGGGGGGGGTAGGAGAAGGGGACTGAGAGCCAATACGGGAATCTCCCTTGCCTTGGGCCTCAGCCCCTGACTCAACTAATTAGGCCTGGTCTTTTCTCTCTCCAGATCTTTCGTTTCCGCCCCTTC
This sequence comes from Penaeus vannamei, assembly GCF_003789085.1. Lineage (NCBI taxonomy): Eukaryota > Metazoa > Arthropoda > Malacostraca > Decapoda > Penaeidae > Penaeus > Penaeus vannamei. The sequence goes on from NW_020872922.1 coordinate 133,346, forward strand.
TCCAACCCTTTTACAATATACTTCCCAAGGTGTAAGAGCCGTGCTGAAAGGATGAAAGGCTGACTTTGTGCCAGTCCTGAACGGCCTGAGGGAACGATGGGCACGGTATTCCCTTGTTCTAGTTGTTTAGCCCTTACCCCTCAAGGGGACCCTGAGGGGTGGACTGTTTATTTCCCCAACATAGTCAAGGCTTCCCATGGCCTGTAATGAAGATGTAATATCCACATTAGAGGCAATGAGGCTTGCTCCTTCATCAAATAGCCCCACCAATTCAAATTCTCCCGGCTCCCCAACCCCAAGCTCTCCTTTGACCACGACTCTGAACACTACAGCTACTACCCACTCCTCAATGCCTACTCGTGTATTATCCACCCAAGTCGAGACCTACTCTCCCAACTTCTTCAATTTCATCACCTCTACCCCTACAACCTTCTTCATCAATCACTCAACAACACTCCCTCTTCCACACGTCCCCGTCCTTCTAACACCCCCAACTCTACAATCATCTTATATACTCTACGTAGCCCAGCCAAATGGGACCGATTTTTCGTGATCCTTACTCAGGCAACACCCTTCTCTTTCAATAAGGTCTCCAAAAACAAGTGGACAGAGTCCCATTCCGTACCCAACCCGATCGTCCCCATCTCGTTACAGTTACATCTGAAACTGAAGCCATAGCATTATAAATCTAGCTGATTTCTCTGGCAGCCCCATTCCTGCAGAACCTCATCCAACTCTTAATACTTGTACCAGAACTGTCTCAATCTCCCCAGCAAGCTGCCCAATCGATACCAATGATTGGTCAGACTGTGGAGAAGACTTACTCGAATGCCTCAAAGACCAAGACGTGAAATCAGTACATTGCTACACCATTACTTTCAGTACACATGACCTTCCCTTTCGTATCTACATTGGTGGGCAATCCCTCCCTGTTCGACCATACCAGCCTCCTCCCTGTCAATGTCAAAACCGTTGGCAATTTGGACATCCTGCCAAACACTGCCGTTCCACAAACCGATGCCCCATATATGCCCAACCGGTCATAACAGATCAAACTCCTCTGCACAAACACGCACATGTACTAACTGCGGCGGCCTCCATAATGTATTTGGTAATTTTCTATATTACCTCCGCCGCTCCGATATCGACGATTTTGGTATCGTTGGATTCCTCTTACTCTATTCAATGCAAATATGTAGGTTTTATTGCGCGGAAACCCCCCGTTAGCGGCAAACACACACATATGCCCAGATAGCAGGGGCGACGATGTCGGAGCGCCGGACGTAATATAGAAAATTACCCTAATAATATAACCCCACAGTGAAAATTACCATAGTTATTCCCATGGCTTTCCATTGCAAGTGGCTGCGCCCCCTGCCGACCCCAACCCCGCCGAGGAAACAAAATATCCCCCACGTATTCACGGCAGGATAGAGCGTACACGAACTAGATGCATCGAAAAAGGCGCAAAACCCGCCGAGCCGATGAGGGCGGGCCACCGCCACTCTTCTGTTCATGGTATACCCTGTTCATCCTGATTATACTACAATTGTCTCTGTATACAATGCTAACTATGTCAAGGTTAGTCAGTTGCTGATTCAGAGGGAATGTTACGAGGTAATTGTAATATTACGTCCGCCGCTCCGACATCGACGACATTTGTGTAATGCTCTAGCCTGCCGTGAATACATGGTGGTTTTGTTTCCTCGGCGGGGGTTGGGGGCGGTAGCCCCACCCCAGGGGGTGGAAAGTCGTGTGAATAACTATGGTTATTTTCACTGTGGGTTATATTATTAGTGTTATTTAACCCCGCATTTTCCCTGGAACCTTTCATGCCCTCCCCTGCTATTGGGGCCAAGTTTGTCGCTAACGGGGGGGGGGGGTCCGCACAATAAAAACTATATATTTGCAATGTGGACAGTGAGAGGAATCCAACGATACTAAAATCGTCGATATCTGAGCGGCAGAGGTAATATAGAAAATTACCATGTATTTTATAGAGGCTGTCCCACTTACAAGGAAGCACGCCGACAAGGTTTTTCTTATACACCCTACTCTAGAAATGTCGCTCGCTCTGCCCCTCCCCCTCCACCTCACGATGTTCCCTATACCTACTTCCCCACTTCCACTTCTACATTCTACCGCCCCCAGTCAAATTCTTTTACTACTCTAAATCCAGACACTCTACTCTCAACAACTCCAATCTCAACTACAGCCCCAACACCACCCCCTCTCCCTCTCCGCACTAACCGCAGTAGACAGACTAAACGCTCTACCCCTCTCTTCCCCTACCGCACACTCACCTCCACCTACTTTTGCCTTCATTCCGCAGACACCAGTCTCCTCTTCCCCCTCATAAGCAAACCTTTGTCTTACAAAACTCTCCAACCAACTCCACTGCAGATACAATGGAAGATATACAAAGCTATATGCTTGAGACACAAAATTCCCCACTCAAAGTGACTGCCGATATCCATCCCCCTTCACCTCTCCCTCCTACTCCCTCTCAACACAACCTAAACCCTCAGTTCCGCCTACTACCGATATCCACCCTCCTAATACTACTGATATCAACCTCCTCCTACTCCCTCCCAACACAACCCACCCCCTCAACTCCAACTACTGCCGATATCCATCTTCCCGACACCCATCCTCCTCCTACTCATACTACCCCTACACCACTTCCTCCTACTCCCTCCCAACACAACCCACCCGCTCAACTCCAACTATACTTACATTCGCCATCCCTCCACCCCCTCTATTATTTCCACTCCCTCCTGGATACACGTGAAACACTTATGTAATTCCCTTACCTAAGCCCACCACAGCCCATTCACACATCAACTAATTTACCCATCTTTAACCTTTCAAGATCACTCTAGACATTTGACACCCTTCATCCCTCCTCTGATATACTTTCCTATAGTGCTATATGACCTTAGATGTCTAGCACATTTATTTTGCTTTTTAACCATTAACCATTATCTATCTATCTATCTGTATATTACAAAGCAAGACGAGGGAGGAAAACATCCACAGGACGTAGTAGTAGAGATCCTGTGCAAGGGTTCTTCGCGCCTCCGCAAGGTCGGCCTCCTCCAATTCCTCAGGTGTAGAGCTGGTGAAGAGGGAAATTGATTTTTTCTTTTTTTCCTTTTACCGCAAGAATTTTGATAATTATTGTTGTTATTTGTTACTAACAACGCTATTGCCATTCTAAATATACTTGTTACCATTATTTATTTTCACCATTACTCGTTTTATAATTATAATGACAGCTATTATTACATTTTTTATTCATTTTGATATTCTATTATCTTTATTCACATTACCATTATCACAATAATTATATATATTTTTACTATTATCATTATGATCATTATCATTGTTGAAGTTGTTATTATAATCATTATCACTATGATAATCATCATCATTACACATTCTGCAGGAGTTTCTTGTAGCCGAGGTGGACGAGTGCCAAGGCGGCGCACATTCCCAAGGTCGTCACGAAAATCAGGATCCACATCTGAGTTCCAGAAGATGCCAGGTGCGTGTCAGCAGAAGATAAGGATACGGTTAAATAAGTCGGATATTTGAACTTTCATAACTGTGTACTATATTAACATAGACTGTTAATTTTGATGTTTCTTTGCGTAATTATTTTTTACCGTCTTATTTATTCGTAATCTTACAAAAAAAGATTTAAGTTTAGTTACTTCTAACATAATTAATAAATCAGTCTTCGGAAATTATAGCACACTAACAGCATGAAAGATCTGATAAGTACGAATTTCCTTAATATAACAAACAAACATTCAATCTTCATAATCCAAACATAACCCCCACAGCAAAAATAGTAATAATCTTTCCTTAAATTACCCTCCATATAATTACACATCACTGAAAGCAAAAACCGAGACAATCACCCAGGCTGTATAAGGCTTGATGAAGCCCGCCACGTCGGCCTCGGGAAACGGGCGCTTGTAAATAAGGCTCTGTTGGTCCATGACGATGAGCTCGCTAAAGTCCATCACGCGGGAACGTTCCTCAGACACGCCCACCGGCACTATGGTCATGTCCACCTCCTGACCGGGGGGAGGGGGGATAATTGTTAAATAATGGTAATAATAATGATAATAATGGTAGTAATGATTATGATAGTAATGATAATAATAAGAATGATAATAGCAGTATTGATAATAATAATAATGATAATAATAGTAACGATAATAATGATAATGTTAATAATGATGAAAATAATTGTAATAATTTAAACAATAATAATAATGGTAAGAGTATCTATAATGGTAATAATGATAATATCGAGATCGATGTTGATTCGACATTTATAAGGTACAATTGGTTATAATTATGATGTCCCGACCATGAAATGTTTATTCACTTGTTTTTATTTGAAAGTATAGCAAATTTTAAATTTAGAATACAGTAAATTATGATAATTATCTATAAATGGTTGGTTATTTTAGAAGTTTAAAGTTTAAAAGTAAACCTTTCCCTACATGTTCATAATATTTCTTCAGACGGGTTTTTTCTTTCTTCCCACACAAAGGTATGGTCAGTGCCGGGTATTAAACATTTTGTTTTACTCGGGAATCGAAGGCTGTAATGCTAGATAAGTGAATTAATCAATATGTTAAATCTATATGCATTGGATTGTGGTAATGGATCTTTGCTTTCCTCCAACACAGAGAAAGAGAGAGAAATTGGGGAAAATTCATGGAGAACTACCCCATGATTCCCCAGTCCAATGTCTATATATAATATAGCAACGGAATTAGACGCAGGAGACAATTCCGATTGGGAGTGGCGTACTGCCTAGAGTAAAACACTTGCAGTCAGTTGAGGGGACCGTCTGTTTTTTTTCGGCGATTTTCGCCCATCTTGCCGAAATTGAGTTGAATGCATTTTCAAGGTTTCTAGGCCCCCGGTTCTCCCCTGAAAATTTCAAGACCCCACCGTTATTTTTTAGGTGGTAACAGCCATTTTCGATGTCGACTGATTTTTTTTTCACAAAATCGGCAATTGTGACGCAATGATTATTGGTAATAAAACAAATGAGATTATTTTCTGAAAGCTTATTAAGTTTCACATAAAATGAGACCAACCTGTGCTTACATACCTTATATACATATTTAAACACCGCCCTGCACTAGTTCTTCGACTTTTCACGTGAGTCTGAGTGTGAAAATTGGCTACGTGGCCCTAAACACCAGTGCTCCAGAGATACAAAGAACGTGCGTCATGTATGCTTTGACGCCCGGCCACGCTGGAGAACAGTTATTTTTTCGACCAATATTATACGTTGTATAATATTCCCCCTTAGAGCAGCAATAACAGGTAAATAATAGATAATTATATCAAATATATGTATTTCGTACATGATTTGTCATGTAAAATGTATAAATAATGAAATGGAAAAAGATCGCGATTATTAGGCCCTTCACATTTTTACGCATAGCACTCGTATTTTCAGTCCAATTTTAACGTATTATGACTAATTTTGTAGCTGAATAATAGATCTATCATATGATGCAATAAGAATTTGCAATATTTTCATGTAGTAGGATTGTTCTATTCACACATGAAATCAGATTAGGTGTATGATTTATTTTGGATTTTTCAGAATAAAAAAAAAAAAAAAAAAAAAAAAAAGTCAATGTAGGCCTATAGACCCCCAGATCACTGCCACCACTCTACACTATGCGTAAGATTTTGAGAAACCATTACGTGCTGGCAATGTCCGGGAGACTTCGGAATGCAGGTAGATGATAGAGGATTATGGTGTAGAAAGATGTTATACCTTGTTTTATTGATAACAAGATAGTCATGGGAAGATGAAGAAAACGAAAAATGCCAATATCTCGGTACACTACCTTTAGGTATTGTGGAAATCCTCACAGACGCAAATTTTGCCCAAAATTAACGTATTATGCCTCATTTTGTAGAAAAATAAAAAATCTACAACTTGATCAGTATACTTTTCCAGTTTTTGCCTGTGCTTCTTGCAAAGTAAACAAATGTAAGCAAGTTTTCCCTTTTTTGATTTTCGTGAAATGGCCTACTTCAAAAATTCACAAAAAAAGAAAGAAAAAAATAGAAATTGAAAAAAAGTAAACTGAACAAGTTGTAGCTATAGGGTAGTTCTGTCCAAAAGTAAAATAAAATTGAATGTTTTATCATTTTTGAAGACGAGGATTTCCACCCCTCGCTTCATTTTCCCCCCATTTTTTTTATAGATTTTTTTTTGACAATAATTCAGAAACTATACAGGCAATTTCGAAAAAAAAAATGGACCACAGGCAATGGGAAGGGGCCTAAATAAAAGGGAGTGAGTTTCATCAAAATCGGCAAGAAAAATCGAAAAATAAAAAATTAAACTTTTTTTCCATTTTTCAATTTTCTGGCTGATTTTGATGAAACTCACACCCTTTTATTTGGGCCCCTTCCCATTGCCTGCGGTCATTTTTTTTCGAAATTGGCCGAACAGTTTTTGAATTATTGTCAAAAAACTGAAATTCTTCGAAAACAAATCTGAAAATGCAGTGTGGGGGCAAACTCTCATGTCTTCAAAAACGATAAGACATTCAATTTTATTTGATTTTTGCACAGAACTACCCTATAGCTATAAAATGTTTAACATTGACCTCTTTTACAAGAAGCACAGGCAAAAATTGCAAAAACGCACTTGAACAAGTTGTAGATATTATATTTTTCTACAAAATGAGCCATAATGTTAATTTTGGACATAAATTGCGCCCGTGAGGATTTGCTCCCCCCCCCCCCCCTTAAAGGTGGTGTACCAAGATAGTGGCATTTTTCGTTTTTTCATCTTTCAATGACTTAACTTGGTATCAACAAAACAAGGTATAAGATTAGTCTTCCTACACCATAATCCTCCATCATCTACCTGCATTCCGAAATCATCCGGACATTGCCAGCACGTAACGGTTTCTTAAAATCTTACGTTTAGTGTAGAGTGGTGGCAGTGGTGGGGATCTATAGGCCTACATTCTCCAAAATCCAAACAAAATCGTACAGCTTTCTTGTCTGAATAAAACTATCCTTCTACTATTATATGCGGAAGCCATTTTTGAGAAGTTGACACTTTTTTTTTTTTTGATGAATATTTTCCGAAGGTGACTGTTAAAACACCTTGATAGGAGATTTTGAAAATATAAGTCACCTTTATAAGAAGCACATGAAAATATTGCAAATTCTTATGGCAGCATGTAATAGAACTATTATTCAGCTACAAAAGGAGACATAATACGTTAAAATCAGACTGAAAATACGTGTGCTATGCATAAAAATGTGAAGGACCTAATAATCGCGATCTTTTTCTTATTTATTATCTATACATTTTGTCGTGCGAAATACTTGTTATTGATTTAATTATCTATTATTTACCTATTATTGTTGATCTAATGGGGTTTTAAAATCTATAATATTGGTCGACAGAATAACCATTCTCCAGTCGAACGGGAATCATACGAACCTTTTCTCATCGCGGCTGGGGCGTCAAAGAGCGATGACTCAGGTCTCTTTACTTCTGCATAACAATGGTGTATAACTCTACGGGGCCGCGTAGCCATTTTTCACACTGTGACAAGCAAAGTGTTGATATAGATCTTGGAGTACCTCTTGCTAGGATTTCACACATAATTAAAACTTCCTTCAAAGAGGACTTGTCTGACTTGATTAATTCTCAACGGCCTGAAAGCTGTAGCATAAAGCACTATGACAGGTTTATGCAAGATGTTTTCATCTATGGTTTATACAAAACAAGAACAAGACAGTGTGATATTGTGACCGCAAGAATCAGGCTGGGATATAGATTGTACTGGCAGGTCAGTACAGCCTGTAATGTTGAAGAAACGAAGTGTAAATTATGCAATGAAGAATATAAGCGAACACTTGTACATTATATCTCAGAGTGCCATGTAATACAGCCTTTCAGACCACCTAGCATGAGGTATGGAGAACTATGTAACTACTTCATATCATCTGATGTCTTGGAAGATATAATTATGTTATATCCTAAATTTGGAATGTAGTATCACATGACCACATATCAAATGTTACATTGCCTTTCCACGCCCAAGCCGTATGCCGGCTTGACAGATGAGTAGATAAATTACTGATCGTTCTTTTCCTTTAAATGATATATTTTAGACCGTAATAATTTTATGATATAGATTTATTCTGTAATACTATTATATAATGCTTTGACCATGTATCAAATGTACTACAGCTTGCCCACGCCTGTGCAGTTAGCCAGGGTGGTAAATAAAGGACTAAACTAAACTAAACTAAGACTCCCGTGAAAGACGAAAAACGAGTACATTACGGTGTAAAAATATGTATATAAGGTATGTAAGCACATGTAGATCATTTTCATGTCCTTTAGTTTATTTATATTGTTACTTCCGTTTGTTTCTTTGTTTGTTTGTTTTTTGTTTGTTTCCTGATGTTTCTAAAAGTTAGGAACACATTTTAATGAGATTTTAACCAACGGTGTGTTTTAACCTAACTTAGACGCTTATTGCACTTTGGTGGTGATGCGGACCATGGTTTGGATTTTCGAAATGTTTTGCTCATAGATCAAACTATGTATGGTGAAAACATAAAGAAAATAAAATACTCCATATGAACGGCATATCATGTTTATTTATTTGTATTTGCATATAATAAAAGGATAGTTCTATTCAGACATTAAATCATAATGGCTGCATGATTTTTTTTTTTTTTTATTTTTGAGAATTAAAAAAAAAAGATCAATGTAGGCCTATAGACCCCCCCCCCAGATCACTGCCACCACTACACTATACGTAAGATTTTGAGAAACCGTTACGTGCTGGCAATGTCCACAAGACTTCGGAATGCAGGTAGATGATAGAGGATTATGGTGTAGGAAGACTAATCGTATACCTTGTTTTGCTGATACGAAGATAGTCATGGAAAGATGAAGAAAACGAAAAACGCCGATATCTCGTACTTTGTGCTTCGCAAGCTATGGTGAGTCTTTGAGGTGTGCCAATCTCTTGACCCTTCCCCAGTAAAGTGGCGGACAGCCCACTTGGCTGTTCCTGATGTGTGGCAGTGAGTTGAAGTGGATGTAGCCCATTTCAATGGCCAACATTACCTGATGCTGATTGATTATGGGCTGTCATGGTTTGCTATCTGGCGACAACTGCGTTGGCAAACCAGTGAATTTACTTTACTTTACAGATTTACTTTACTGAAAAGTAAAGAGACCTGAGTCATCGCTCTTTGACGCCCCAGCCGCGATGAGAAAAGGTTCGTATGATTCCGTTCGACTGGGGAATGGTTATTCTGTCGACCAATATTATGTTGTAAAACCCCATTAGAGCAACAATAATAGGTAAATAATAGATAATTATATCAATAACAAGTATTTCGCACATGACAAACTGTATAAATAATAAATAAGAAAAAGATCGCGATTATTAGGTCCTTCACATTTTTACGCACAGCACACGTATTTTCAGTCTGATTTTAACGTATTATGTCTCCTTTTGTAGCTGAATAATAGTTCTATTACATGCTGCCATAAGGATTTGCAATATTTTCATGGGCTTCTTATAAAGGTGACTTATATTTTCAAAATCTCCTATTAAGGTGTTTTAAGATCGAACAACTGGAGGCGATAATCTGTGAGCAGGGACGACACAGCATTCCGCAGTAGTGTTTGCAACATTCATGAAGTAGAAGTAGTTCAGGTGCTTGTATGCCCCATCATGAACGAAATCACAGAAAAGCAATGAAAATGATCGCTCGGAGGAAAGGGTGCTCCATGGCAGAATTGATGTCCCAATACAATGTAACATTACCGTACAGATATAAGGTTTGGGTGTATAGAATCTTCAATGAGGTGAAGCAAGAGAAGCAGGTCGACGGACAGTTCCTGTCATGGGCACCTGATGACGTCATGTGGGTGAAGCTAAACAGAGCGATGCGATCAGCGATATGGTGTTAGTGTTGTGAAATGGGTGATGTCAGACAAGGCTGTAAAGGTGGACGGAATGCCGTGACATGTGAGGGACCTATAGCTCTGCATGACATCAGCTGAGGGCGCCACAAGAGCTGACGAGGAAACCACGTGTCACTCCATCGCATAGTATCCCTGAAGACAATGAGGAAGTAATACACGGAGAAGCGACGACGAAGAGACATTAGAACCTTTATGTGTTGGTGCAGCACCTTAGGGCTCGGGACCCTGTCAATCAGTGCTTTTGTGAAGGATATGACCCATATGAGTGTAAACAGGGTAAACTGTGAAGTTTAGGGAGGAGTGTATTTAGAATAGCCTTACTTCCCTGTTTGTGAAATCTGTATGTACATGTTAAGCTGTACAGCTGTTCAGCCGAGGCAGAACTAGTTAATAGACAGGACGACTGCTGGAGGAGCAGAGGATCGTTGACTGTCGAGAGAGACAGTCGCTCTGCCTTGGAGGCATTTATGATTCACTGTGCAAGAAATTATTTCTAATGAAGACAACAAGTGGCAATCATGCTTTTTTCCTTCACCTTGGAACCACAATTCCATTAGTAAAACCTTCATGCTTCTCCGCCATCCAATCCATGTTGCATATGAGGAAATAAATTATCTCCAAAAAAACAATTCTGGACTCATCAAATGATAATGAAGATGATGATTTTGAGGATGATTATAACAACAATAATAATAATGATAGTGCCCTCACTACTCACCCTTCGGTGCATCATCCCCAGCATCCCAGAGTATGACCCATTTTTCTCGCGGCTCCCCCAGCTTTCGTCCGGGGGAACGATGATGTTGTAGCTGCCATGAGGGAGAGAGGAGGGACATTAGGGATACAGAGACATCTACAATCATCTGCCTAGAATTTTCTCAAGGTCGGTTTGTTCACTGTGTTGCTACTATCAAGCAAATAATTATTTACATACTTTATGGTAGACACTTTAATTAACACTGCCTTCCTCACCAAAAACCAAGATGAGAAGCGAAGATGTCCATGATCGCCCTCATGCCTCCACTCAGCTGATTGGGTGACTGGTTTGCCCCCCACCAGATAAAGGGGGGCCACTGAGAGAGAAAAAAGTAGAATACGGCAAGGCGAAACATACTTTTACAGAATTTACTTTAATAAATTTTCTGAAACTACCAAGAATAAATTTTAAACTCTTTTGACAATAATGTTGATTTTCTATACTGTGATAACAGAATTTCATTTATAGATATCAACCTTTGAAAATGTTTGGATGTGAGTCATTATTTAATATATCAAAGGTATTTTGTAATGATAATGTGGGTATATACAGTATTTTTTTGTTTATAGATGTATAAGATTTAATTTATACAAAGACAACTTGAAGTTTTATACAATTTATCATTATATGAATTATTCCTATGATATGAGCGCCCCTGACGGCCAACTGTTGAACGACTGGTGACAAAACACAACAGTAAACAGGAAAGGTTAGATCAGAGCAACTCGAGGAGGTGTCATGGCGTCTGATTTTGATGACATCACAAAGTTGGTATTCCATTTTTGGAAAAAAAGCACATGGGGTTTCTTATTCACTTTGGTCTTTTCGTTTTCCAAAAAGGATTGAAAATTATTATTTTAGCGGTTATATTTTCATTGAACAATAATCAAAATAACCTTATGAATGAGAAGAGTGGGCGATTATGTTCATGCATGAATAATTCTCAAGTGGAATTGCTCGTTGTGGGAATCAAGTCAAATAGTCCGGGAGTCCAGAGACATTTGTTTCACATCTCGAGTACAAAAGGTTTGAGGCCTGGAATGTATGCATCTACGATAGGAGACTCCAAAAAGGCAATTCTTAAGTTCCGCAATTCTACACAGCAACCAGGGGGGGGGGGGCACTAAAGACCCCCTAACTGTGACTAAGAACGACCTAATTAACGCTAATTAGCATTTTTAATTCACAATTTGAGGACATCCATGAAACATATGACAATGTGTTCCTTCGGCCATCCTAAATCAAGATCAGTCATGTATTAACCCACTTAAGAATGCAAAATATACTCATTGACCCCGTCCCTGGCAAGGTGAGTGTTAATTCACAATTTGAGTACATCTTTCAAATTGGTGTCAAACTGTTCAATAG
>NW_020872922.1:150503-155503 GCF_003789085.1 Penaeus vannamei
GATCTGCCTGCTTACCCATCACCATGATATCCACGGACATACCGACAGAGAAAATAGAAAGAAGGCTTCAACACCGAAAATCACATGTTTGCTTACCCTCAGAGCCATCACCTTGAGGCAGTCTCGATGCTCTTCGGGTGATTCCATCTCTGCAACTGGTTCTCAGAACTATACTTTTGTATATATACACTCATAGAATTTCGTTCCGTTGTAATTAAATGAATAATACATTGGTTCTTCTCGAAATACATATTCATCTGGTGATAGCACAATGATCATATCTTTTAATCAAGGTTATGTTATTCGTGCTTTTAATTTTTCTTTTCTTTTTTAATCATGAAATTAATAGAAAAGTAGCATTAATCAGATCCGAATAAAATCCAGTGAGGAAAGATAAGTCGCTCATTTTTAAAGGTTAAGATCATTTTCTCTTGATTAGTTCGTTGACCAATCTATACGATGTTAATCAAATTTGTTCCCACACGAAGATATTTGAATTAGATTAATATAAGTTACGTAGCGGTGAACGCAGAGAGAAAAATAGTTTATTGCCCAGTTTGCTCAAATTATACGATGGCCGACAATGAATATTCATTTTTCGGACATAAATGTACACAGAGATAAATACTTACCTATCAGTCTAGACATGCATATCTACCGGATAGATAAGCATGAATTTATATCTATCAGAGAGACAGATATGCATTTATGTCTGTGAATATTCATGTCCGTGTATATGTATATACAATATATAATATATCTATATATCTATATATCTATCTATCTATCTCTCTATCTCTCTCTATATATATATTTATATATATCTATATATATCTATATCTATATCTATATCTATATCTATCTATCTATCTATCTATCTATTATATATATATATATATATTATATTATATATATATATATATATATATATATATATATATATATATATATAATATATATAATATATATATATATATATATATATATATATATATTATATATATATATATATATATATATATATATATATATATATATATATATATATATAATATATATATATATATATATAATATATATATATATATATATATATTATATATATATATATATATATATATATATTATATATATATATATATATATATATATATATATATATATATATATATATATATATATATATATATATATATATATATATATATATAATATATATTATTATATATATATATATATTATATATATATATATATATATATATATATATATATATAAATATTGGTTCGGCCCTTGCTGAATTTTAACAAACCGGCCGTACATAAGGAGAACCTTGACCTCCTCAAAAAAAAAACAAAAAAAAGAAAAATGAAAAAAAGAAAGAGAAACAAGTCGAACAATACGACGATATAAGATTAAGAAAACGGATAATCGAAAAGCAAGTAATGTTTATAAAAAGATATCGTTTATAAAAAGATATCATTGATGATAATAATCTTAATGATATCAATATCTTAGTAGCCGAGTGATGTTATCAATAATGGCAATAATATTAACAAAAATTATTTGAGTCAGAAAAAGATATGGATTATGATAATAAAATCAAAACAATAACAATATTGAAATTGACATTATCAGTAATGATTACGGTTTTACGTCACGAACGTTTAACGCCGGTGCCTCGGCTCCTATTTTTTTTTTTTTTTTTTTTTTTTTTTTTTTTGCAGCAGGATAGGAAAGAATGGAGACAGTGGAATAAGCTAGCTGAAACTTAGGAAGGGAAGGTCAGAAAATGAAGCAGAGAGAGATGTAGAAGTAGTAGGGCAGACCTACTTGCTGCTTATTTCAACTTTATTTACAAAAATATTTAAAAATCAAAGGTTATATACAGATTAGTTGAGTTGATGTACGTATTCAGAGATGCTGCTTTTCTTCTTAGACGATTGTTGCGTAGTCCGGCATCGGCTCTCCGCTCTCGACGTAGGGTGATATTCGCCTCCACCACGAGTGGTCGTTCTCAAGAGGGAAGTTGTTCTCTTCGAGTGATCGTGCCGTCAGTTCTCCGTCTATGGTTTCCAATTTGTCCCAGACTTTCCTTGCCAAGTTGTAGAGCCTGGTGTTTATTGTCTCCACTTTGTACTTGTTGTGCAATTCTGCTATTGATAGCAGATTATCTTCCTCGTTCCTCCTTGTTGCTGTCCGAAGGACTCTGTTTTGGAATTGTTGCATCTTGGTTATGTTAGTTTTCGATGAGATTCACAGGGGAATGGCCGGGTACTCCATGGTTGGTCTAATAAGAGTTTTGTAGAAGTGGAGTTGTATCTTTGAACTCATTTTCGCAAAACATTTGAGTTTCGTGTACTGGAACTTGGCCGTTGCAAGTCTTCGTTTTATATGTGATGATACTCCGCGTGTACCAAATTCCATGCCAGTACTGTGACTTTGTTTTTGAAGGGTATTCTTTCGTTGTCAACAACTACTTCCCTTGGTTTTGTTGCTGATATTGATAGTAGTTGGAATTTGTTTTTGTTGGTCTTGATCTTCCATTTATTCTCAAAGTCATTTATTCTTCGTATTTCGTTCGCCGTCGTTGTTGCTAATGCCTCTTTCTTGGTTAAGGGGTATATTATGATCTGCGTGTTATCGTCTGCAAAACTCACATCCACACAATTGTTTCTGGGTCTTTCGAGGTCAGCTGTGTAAAATATGAATAATGTTGCGCTCAATATTGATCCTTGAGGCACACCACTTAGTAGGGGGAACTTATGTCCTACTATGTTCCCAATCTTGTGTTGCCGTGCGGTCTAAAAAGTTGCAAAGGATTTTTTCGTTGATGTCTGGGAGATTAATTTGTAGAATTTTGAAGTGGTCCTGGTTTCCAAAGTTTGTCAAATGCCTTTGCTATGCCACGACATACAATGTTACATTGCTGTCTCTTTCTTTGGGATATTGCTACGGTTTCGTATATGGAAGTTATAGCCTGTTGTGTTCCTCTTCCTTCCCTGAATCCATATTGATTTGGGTTGAATAGACTGTTGTTTTCCATATGCCTTTTCACTCTGTCATTAATTATTTTTTCGAAGATCTTACCAGGTATGTCTAAAAGGGATATTGGTCTATAATTTCCAACTTTTCTGGGGTCTCTTCCTGCTTTTGTTATTAAGACCATTATGGCATTTTAAAATTTTGTTGGAAAATAGCCCATTGATAAAGCCCAGTTGAAAATTGTTTTCAGTTCTGCAATGGCAACATCCGGGAGATGCTGCATTATAGTCTTTCTTACTCCACTTTGGCCGGGGGCTTTGTCCTTGAAGTCTTTAATTATAGACTTGATATCCCCTGTTGTGATGGGTCTTGTGAGAGGGTTATCATTGCTAAGTTTGATTGCTTGTGCTTCTCTATAGGGGAGAAGTCTGTATCTATTATTTGAGAGGTACTCTTGCACCATAGCTTCGTGTTGCATATCGAAGTTGCGGTTATCATCATTAATTTCAAAAACGTTTTCCCAGAATCTTCGAAAAACCTCCTCCTTCTCTTGATCGTCTGATATTTTCTCATTGCTGGCGTTTAAGATGTAGGGTGTTCCTTTACGGTTGCTTCCCTTTAGTCGTTTTACTTTTTTCCAAAACTTTTTAGGGTTATTATACTCTATTTCTGTTTCCTCCATAAGTTTGTTCCAGTGGTTTGTGGCTAATGTTTTGCTTTCCTCCTTCATTTCTTCCTGGAGTTGCTTATATTGGGTACGTAGAAGAGGCGTCCATCCAAGATGTTCTTTTATCTCCAAGATGTTTCTGTATCTCCATGTTAGCAGCTTAAGGTGGTCGCTTGTCAGGGGGTGAGGCAGAGTTATGTATTTTTTCTTGGGTATTGCTTTGTTAATTTCAATCGTTGCATACCAGCTATCGATTTTATTGTCAACGTATTCTTTATTAACTGTGAGTTCTTCTGTAGGTTGGTCCATTTGTTGATCTATACATCTTTTGAATAGTTCCTAGTCCGCCCTTTTATAGTCATACATTTTTGCTTGCGGGATCATGATGGGTGACGTCGCCAGGGTGAAGATAATAGGAATGCGATCCGATGTTGTTAGTGGACCTTCTTGTATGGCATAATTCATGTATATATTCCTATTTCCTATTATGATGTCTGGTCTTCCTTTTCCTCTCGCACTTGCAAAAGTGTCGAAGTCTGGTCCAAGGTGGGTGACTGTGTTACGGTGGATCAGGTTAATCAACTCGCTGCCCATTAGATTATTATTACTTTGTCCGAGTGAGCGATGTCGGGCATTTAGGTCGGCTATTATGTAAGCCGGAATGTTTCTTCTCATGATTTTCATAATGTCCGGGTATGGGAACTGGGGTCGTCTAGGTGGCATGTATGTCGTCCCGAGAACAAAGCTTCCTCGGTCTGTATATAGTTCTACTGCGAGAAAATCTTCTGTAAAATCATCAATGACTGTGTTTTATGTTTCTTTTCACAGCAATAGCAACTCCGGCGTCGCCTTCATTCAAAATGTTTCTTTGATAAACATTGTACCCAAACAGCTTAATAGTTTCATCATTCTGTAGACAGTGGGCATTAATTAATATTGCGTCTGGGTCTTCTGTCAAATACATGTTTGACAGTTCATGTTATCTTGTACGCCAGTTTAGGACATTGTGCTGAATTATTTTGTATCTATTTATGGTCATAGTGTAAGACTATATAATGTCAGGATCTGTAGAGGATTTTCTGGCAGTCTGCTGCTCTGCTCTCGTTCCATTAACAATTCTGTCGAAGGCTTGATTACTGACGTATTGTATTCTGTATGCAGTGAGATCAATAGTCCTGTTTAGTATGTTATCCTTGATAAGTTGGTCATCAAAGATATCTTGGTGGAGGTATGTGTATTTAATGATATTGGACTGCATTAATTTTACTAGATCATTGTGTGTAGATCGTCTAGGGATGTATCCAATGCTTTCCTCTCTCGCCCGAAGTCTTATTTCTGGCAGTCGATG
>NW_020872922.1:160503-165503 GCF_003789085.1 Penaeus vannamei
AATCCGGATTGCTCCAGTCTCTGGTGCCTCAGTAGATGGTCTCTGATACGTCTCAGAAGGATGTGGGCGAGAACCTTGCCTGGTATACTAAGCAGTGTGATGCCTCGGTGATTGCTGCGGTCCCAACGGTCCCCCTTCTCCTTCCAGAGATGGATGACCACACCCCTCAACAGGTCAGGAGGAACGGAACCGGACCGCCAGATGGCAGCCAGGACAGCATGTAACCCCCGTGCCATAGGTTCACCACCAGCCTTTAACAGTTCAGCTGGTATGCCGCAGATACCTGCTTTACCACTCTTCAGCTTGGAAATCGCCCCCCTAACTTCAGTTAGGGAGGGAGGGTCCTCACTGATAGGTGGATCCGGCAGCGGGATCTCGACACTACCCGCATCCAAGTAAACTGTTGGTGGGTCAACCTGGTACAGCTGCTCAAAATACTCAGCCCAACGTCCCCGCACCACAACAGGATCTGAAACGATCTGACCACTTACTGAGCGAACTGCTGTCACCTGTGGAGAGGGCTTGAAGTTCAGCTTTCTCAGGGCTTGGTATGCAGGACGAAGGTCATTTACTAAAAAATTAGCCTTCTACCTCCTCTGCAAGACTCCTAATAAACTGTTCCTTGTCCCTTCTTAACAGGGGCCGAGTTCTGCGCACATGAGAACGGTGCAATTCCCGATCCCCTGTCAGACGAGCCGCACGACATGCATCAGTGGCTTCCAGTGTCTCCTGCGAGATGGAATTCTTTACTGCTCTCGGGCGTACACCAATCGTATCTTGAGCTGCATCAAGTGTTTCACGCTTGAAGGTATCCCACAGAAGAACAGGGTCTGTCAGACTGTCAAGCATTGCGAAACAATCAGAGATTGCCTCAGCAAACCCGCGGGCACATTCCCCCTCCCTCAGCCTGTCCAAATGAAACACCCTAGGGTGATCGTTTGACCGCTGGGGAGTTTTGAAGTGGACCCGGAGGGTAGCCACAACCAATCTATGGTCAGTACCACAGAACTCAGCACTCCTGTAGACCCTGCAATTCTGGACGATCCTCCAACGAGTGCTAACGAGTATGTGGTCGATCTCCTTGGCTGCATTACCCGTGTCACTGTACCATGTCCAGCGATGTGGGTCTGGGTGCTGGTACCAGGAGCCAGAAATCCTCAATTTCTGGGACCTAGCAAAGTCCCGGAAAAGGAGGCTATTCTCGCTATCGGCATCAGCTCCTGAACCATGGAGACCGACAGACATCTCATAGCCAGCACGATCACAGCCAGATACCGCATTGAAGTCACCCAGAACAATGTGAATATCTCACCGGGGACATTTGTCTGCCACATGTAAGTTTGGCGTAGAACATCTCTTTCACATCAAGTTTACAAACATCGGTAGGAGCGTACACAGCAATAAGAGACATGAAGCCAAAAGATAGCTTCAATCTCAATACCATTATACGCTCATCAACAGGAGTAACCTCTACTACCGAGGGCTGGACTCTGCTGGAAATGGCAATGGCTACTCCCTGGAGATGGTGGCCGTCGCTGCGGCCCGACCAGTAATAGGTGTAGCCACCTACACAGGTCATGCCGCTGCCAGGCCTCCTCACCTCCGAGAGAGCAGCCATCTCAACTCTCAGCCTCCCCAGTTCCCTCGACAGTAGAGGCAACCGATCATCCTAACGCAAAGAACGGACGTTCCAAGCCCCCACCCTGACTTCCCGCCTGAGGTTCAGCCTCTGGCAGTTGCCCCGGGTGGATGCCACCTCTGCCACCCCCACCGACGCTGCCCCATATAAAAGGGGGTGGCGGGCTGCGTGCCCCATCATCCACCTGTGGGGTTCCCGAGGGCTTTCCCCCACAAGCTTCACTCTGGGCTGGCGGCCACCAGTGCGCAGGCGAGACGAGTAGTTCCCGTTCCCAGCCTTCGCTCCAGCAGTCGCCCTCCCAGCAGGGCCTCACTTGCTGGGTGGGAGGGACTTTTCCCCTCCTCCCAGCCTTTCCATTTATTTGGAAAACTCATCTAGAATTATCCGCGCATCGTGCATTTCACACTTTCATTCGCCAGCCACCAGGTTTGACAGCTCACCGGCCATTCAGTGACAGAACGCCAGTGACAAATGTTGCATTTCCAGTGTTGTATTGATTCTGGGCTATAAGACTATATGCAGTGGCAACGAAGAAGAAATAAGAGTTTAGTAACTATCCCATTTTAATACCTGGGCCCATCAAGAGCTCCAAATGCCGAAAAAAGTTATTAAAACTTAAGCAATCCAGATGGTAGAAAGAAGCGAACGAAAGTTTGAGGTTTCCAGTTATTAAGGTATTAGTTTATTATTTTGTGGTATGAACGCAGATGAATCTTACTGTACATACCGAGATGAACAATCTTACTGTACATACCGAGGTTAAGA
Source organism: Penaeus vannamei (assembly GCF_003789085.1). NCBI lineage: Eukaryota > Metazoa > Arthropoda > Malacostraca > Decapoda > Penaeidae > Penaeus > Penaeus vannamei. The sequence goes on from NW_020872922.1 coordinate 162,908, forward strand.
GAATGTTTCCCGGGGGGTGTTGGATCAACTCTCCCCTCGGGCAGTCATAGCAACTTCGTTAGATTTGGTTGGTTTATTGGTTAGTACGTTTTTTTTTTTTTTTTTTTTTTTTGGGGGGGGGGGAGGGTTAATTCCCGTAGATTTTGCCGAAAGGTGGGCTGGGTTCCCGAAGTTTTTGAAATTTGACGCAGCAGTCTGTAGAAGTTCAAAGATGGGCGGCTAAGTCTATAGAGTTTCATTGGCCAATTTTAGGCGTTTTTTGTGCGAGTTTTACATATTTTTGTTCGCTATTCTACTTATTTAAGCCTGTTTTACCCCATAATTTTCCTTATATACTTCATACCCTCCTCTGCTATCGGGACTATCAAATCAATATCGTCGATGGAGAAATGGTACTCGGTATCCTCAACGATTCATTCTCAAAAGAAACAACCCCATGAATCAATGGAATCATTGTATTTCCTTCGAAAAGCATATTTTTTTCGACTTAGTCTCTGTATCAACACACCTTTTATTGTAACATCTAGGCTCCAAAGGGCTAACAACTTGGCAACAAATGAACATTTGTAGAACAGCCACAGATTCCTAGGACAAAAAAACAAACAAAACATAGCATAAAACCTTTCATCACATATTTATCAAAGACTAATATGCCTAAACACCAAAATCAAACAAAACAATAACCTTAATACTTACGAGAATATAAAGCACAAACAGAAAATACGGAAGCCAGATCAATTCCTCATCTCCCAAGGTCAGCTTTGAAGGCTTATAAACAGTAGTCGGAGTCTCACGTGATTCAAACACATGAGGCTTCACGAGCCGCCGCAATGGTACAGAAAAAGAGAGAGAGAGGAGGGGGAGGGAGGAAGAGGGAGAGAAAGGAAGAAAGAGAATTTATCGAAGTATCGATTTATTATTATTTTTTCGATACATATTGAGAAAAATACCCTTCCGATACCGATAAAACGATACTGATATAGAGTAGCTAATGCGATACCAGTGCTAATGAAAAAGTATCGATCGATACGTATCGCCATACTGCCCATCTCTGTATATATATATAATATATATATATATATATATATATATATATTATATATATTATATATATATATATATATATATTATATATATATATATATATATATACATGTGTGTGTGTGCTTGCGTGCGTGCATATATAGGGATGAGCGGGGTTTCGTAAATCGTCGAAAAGATTTTTGGTCCATCGTCTGAGAGTTGGTCAGCAAGGAAACTGTATGTTCTGGAAATCCCAAGCAGTCGTGTGATTTCTTGAGCTAGATAGTCACAGGCCCCCATTGCAGATTGTAGAATAGAGTCGGTAACTATAGATTTTCGGCCAATCTGTTAAAATTATGCGATGACCGACCCAGTGAATATTCGAATATACAGACATGCATATACACAGAAATAAAGGTAAATCTGTTTATCTATAAGATATATACACACTTATCTATCTATGTATATGGTAGATATGCATGTCTAGACTGTTAGATAGGCATCCTTTTAAGTGTATAAGCATGTCCGTATAATGAATGTTCATTGGGTCGGGCCTCGCACAATTTTAATAAACCGGCAGTTTAAGTCTATTTCAGTTCACTTAATTTCATTCGGCAATTTGGGCTGTGAAGACCCCCATCGATGAAGTTTGACGTAAACTGACATGTATAAACTAGATATAATTCCCTTAGTCTATCAGAATTTGTATCAAATCCGTAATTAAGATAAGATACTGTCAGGGATAAGGCCATACATTTCTGAACTGGGAAGATTTGCATTGCGGAAGCCTGAAAAGAATTTTCATGTCATCAGGCATAATTGCATTCCATCGCATATCATTTAATGTTGAGTTCAATGTGGTGGTTGAAATTTTTTTTTATTAATATCGCTAATGCTCATAGCATTTGTTGTTAAAATGAACGTTAATATTAGTGTTTGTGATTCATTCTTTTTATGAGCTCGTGATACAGGTATCAGCGATACATATCAACCGATATTTTTGTACTGGTATCGGTATCGTCTTAGCTACTCAACAACAGTATCGTTTTATCGGTATCGCTTGAGTAATCCCAAGGTGTATCAAGTAAAAACAACAGATCGATACATCGATACATTTACATAACTCACTCAGGGACTCACTCTTGTTTTCTCGTTCTCACTCACTTTTTCACTTGCTGTCTTTCTCTCACTGTCTACCTTCCTCCCCTCTTTCTCTCTGCCTGTCTGTCTGTCTCTCTCTCTCTCTCTCTCTCTCTCTCTCTCTCTCTCTCTCTCTCTCTCCTTCTTCTCTCTCTCTCTCTCTCTCTCTCTCTCTCTCTCTCTCTCTCTCTCTCTCTCTCTCCATCACTCTCTCTCTCTGTTTGTGCGTGTGCCATTCCCATTATTTCTCTCTACCTCACACTCTTCCGTTTTTTTCACTCACTCTCAGACTCAGTTACTAATTCCTTACCTCACTTTCTCTCTCTCTCTTACTCTCTTTCTGCCTTTCTCTCTTTCTTTCTCTGCTTCACTCTTTCTTTCTCTCTCTCTCAATCTCTTTATATCTCTCTCTCCACCCCTATTCATATTCTCT
>NW_020872922.1:168003-172739 GCF_003789085.1 Penaeus vannamei
CTTGGGAAGACAATTGTGTATTGTATTAATATGGATAGATGGTATAGAAAAGAAAAGTGTTAGCAGCATGAGAGTAATAATTTAGGGTGTGGTAATCCACAGACACCCTTTGAGTATTGAGGCTCTTATATACATGTCCCATCACCCTGTGTACATTATAATATTGTGGCTCATTTTTAATGATTCAGTTGCTGAAGTATTATATGAGGTTTTTATTTCATTGTCTTGAATAGACATACACTAGAAATACACATAGTTTCATGTATTCATTAATGAAACTTTATTCTCACATAATGCATCAGTTACTGAGTCCCAGAATTTTATCATGAAGGAATACTTTGGCTGTAAAATCAGCTGCTTGTTTTTACAAGAATCAAGTTGGCCTTGGGTGCAATGCACACTTCCGGAGCTCATATGGGTTCTCATCAGGCACATGTGCAGGGCCCACAGTCATTTTTGTAAAAGCACTCTTATCATCGTCTGATGTCAGTTTGGTATGATAGGCATATTATCTTAATTCTAAGCATTTTTGCAACATGGAGTTGGCACTCCATTTTTTTCTCCAGCATATTGTTTATATCACAATGCATCATCAACAATTTAATTTGGTAATGTGGATCATGTGGTTTCTTTCAAGGATTGAGTTCTTCCCCCTTTAAACGACATCTGAGAGCTTTGATTTAATTGTAACATATCATAAAATGCTTGACATGAATAAGTATTACAACTAAGGGTTTTACCACAGGTATATTTTAGTATTTGTTTTCTTACTAGGAACTTCATTAGATTGGCATTTCATAAATGCAAATACTCATTACTGATTCAAAAGATGACTGAGTGCAATAGATTTCTACACACACACGTATATATATATATATATATATATATATATATATATATATATATATATATATTATATATATATATATATATATATATATATATATATATATATATATATATATATATATATATATATATATAACTAGGATTTTATGAGAAAGAAAGAGATCCTTTTTACCACGTTTAAAAAATGTAAAAAGATGGGGAAAGGGAAAATACATTGTAAATTTTGATTTCGGTATAGGCCAAAGTGTATGACAAACTTGGGGCACAAACACTGTAAGTTTATATATTCATAAATTGTTCAGCTGACTGTTTACCTGAAAATATTTTGAAGGCAGTGGTTGATAAGCAAACATACATAGGTATATAACCACAACATGCTGTTCAGATGCATAAACTAAGCTATGCAACACATTTTTACAAAATGTTTGTAGGGATTTGGAAAGCATGTTAATCAGGATTCTGCAGACTTCGAAAGCTTAAGATTTCAGAATGTTAGATCACATATCTAATCCATAAATGTAGTCAGTTCAGATGATAAGTTAAAAACATGAAATACCTAAACAGAAGCCCATGTATTTACAACCCAGAAATAGTGTATCATTTAATGTCAATTGCATATCCCAAAATTTGGAAAATAAAGCCACGTACATTTCATGCAATTTTTTATTTATTTGTTTGATAGAAATGCAACATCTTATGAATTATGTGTAGTAAGAAAACTATGAATTTTCGGTTAGTTGATAGTGGATACACTTCAAGAGACAGCAGAAGGCAGTATTGAGTGTTGGTTTCTAACAGTTCGCCCTCTCTGCCTAAGATGTTCGATGGATAAAAGATCTGAAAAGGTATTTCTCAATATCTTGAAAATTCCCTTTTATTTGCAATTCTAAGTCGAAACATCCAGCTATAATAAAAAAAGGAAATTCATATACAAGAAAATAAATTTTGATGGTTTGAAATAAAACGTTTTGGAAATGGGTAGCAATATCTAAAATACATACCTTCCTATGAAAAAAAATGGCATTGAGAGCATGATGAAAGTTAATATTTGCAGGTCGGGCATGACACTGTTCAGCTAACTACTAACAAACGTATATGTGTGATAGAGACAGAGATAGAGAGTACGAGTGTACATATGTGTGTGTGTGTGTTTGTGAGAGAGAGAGAGAGAGCGAAAAAGAATGTGTATATTTATGCGTATGCACATGTTTGTGTGTGTGTGTTCATTATGCTCATCATGGTTCATAGTTTAAGGTTACATAAGAGTTTTTTCACATAACTCAAGCAGTGGACATATAAGCATCATTAGGGAATACCCAAATAATCGTTATTAACGCATATCATTACTTTTAAAAGTAACAAAACTGAATGTATATGCGATCATTATGTTATACAACATTGCCAAAGTTAATATCAGAATCCGCAAGTCTTCATCAAATACATCTAATACAGAGCTGGGTACATAAGCAAAGATTAATAAAAATGATTAACATGCATATTGTGAACACGTCCTTCGGCAGAGCAAGGGTCGTTTCAGAAGTGTGGCGTCGTAGGCTATTTTTTCACCAAGACCTCCACCACAAAGGTCACACTTGCTAGTACGATACCTAGGAAGAGAGATGTTGTTCCGTGGATTAGTTATACAGACTGAACACCTGCTGATAAGTAGGCTAAGAATCACAGATAAATTCTAGATCTTTACAGGTGAGATAAATAAACCGAGGAAATAAAGATCGAAGAAACAAACTGGTAAATGCATAACTCGATGAACAGGAGAGGCAAATTAGAAGATCCGTAGACTGATGGATAAATGTACACACACGCACACACACACATACAATGGCGTTCTCAACTTAGGTGGAGGGTCTCCCTAGTAGGCCCTAAAGTTGATGATGGCACAAGACAAGTGAAGAAATAAGATTTTTTCTACTGTTGAAATTTTCTCGTTAAATGTTGCAATGTATATGAGAATCGAACCTCCATAACTCCTTGTTAAATTAAAAGAATGAGAACATTAGACTTTACATCAGGTTTTACTTTTAAGGCTCCCTAACTTCAGTTTTTACCTCCAGCATAGAGAGAGAAAACCCCATAAAAATCCTTCAGTTCAAGCGGTCGGAGTTCGGGGAGGTTGCTGGACGAGGACCTGCTGAGGGTAAGGCAGTTGGTGGCATTGGGGACTGGCTGGAAGAGGAGGTGGTTCAGGATGCCGAACTCTCTCAGACCTCGAATCCTGCTAGAGGAGAAGGGGAGAAGGCGGAAGTGGAGAAAAGGGAAGGCAGAAGGGAAAAAAGGGAAGACGGAAGGAGAGAAAAAGAGAAGACGGAAGGGGAAGGACGGGGGAAGCATGAAGATGGGGGAAAGGTATAGATACACAGTAAAGGGGAGATAAGGGAAGATTATGGGGAAAGCAAAGGCGAATGAAAAATGGGGATGAAGGAGAGGAGATTGGTTAAGGGAGAAACAGAAAGGGAGGTGATAAAGTGGGAAAGATAGAAGGAGAAATGGCAAGCGGAGAAAAAGCGAAAGGGGAAAAGGCAAGGTTGAGGATAGACGGAAAGGAGCAGATGGTACAGCCAAAAGGAAAGAGTGAAAAAAGGGTAAGAGAAGGAGGAGAAAGTGTAATGGTAAAATTGAAAAAGTGAAAAAATGGAAAGAGGCAAATGGGTAGAGGAGGAAAGGAGAGTAAAGGGAACGGGATGAGAAATGGCAAGGTGAGAAAAAGAAAGAACGGAAAGAAAGGAATAGAGACGGAGGAGGAGAGGGTAAGGGAGAATGAGAAGGGGAGAAGATAGTAAACGTAAGATAATAGGGAAGCAGAAAGAAATAGAAGGGGACATTGAAAAAGAACAGGAAAAGGAACGAAATAAAGAAGGAAGGGGAAGAGTGAGGAAAAGGAAACGTGGAGAGAAAACGTGAGGAGAATGTGAGAGACAGAAAGATATTTGTTTGTAAGATAATTATGTGAGCGAGACTTGATTTATAAGGAAAAATAGAGGAAAACAAAAACAAATTATTAGAATGGTGAATAGAATTTAAAGATAAGGCATTAAAGTAGATAAAACAGATGGTGTAAGTAAACCGAATGAGGCAACCTTGCACATGTAAATAATCTTTGGAAGACATTATCCACAGGGTATCTTCTGTACGCGCAATCTAAGATAATCCCGTATTAAGCTGTCATCTCCTTTTTTCCAAACCCGGGACGTCCCAGTTTTGGGAGAGTGACGTCACAGATTGCTGATTGGCAAGCGGGTATGCCGCTGCCAGGCGTAAAAGGTGCGGTGAAACTGTCCTACACCTCAGTCTAGACACGGCGCTGTGGGAATCACATCCGAAACGTGTATAAAATATAATGAATTCTCTCACCCTCTTTCTTTCTCTCTCCCCCCTCTTTCTCGCTCGCTCTTACTCTCTCTCCTCTTTCTAATAATAGTGAGAATGATAATAATTATAATAATGATATTAATGATATTAATATTAATAATGATAGCGATAACAATTATAATAATAGCAATGATAACTATAATTACACTAACGATAATAATAATAATAATAATAATGATAGCGATGATAATTATAATAATGACAAAAATAATCAACATTACCATTTCTCTCTTCACCTAGCCCTACACCTGAGGAACTGGTGGAGGCCGACCTTGAGGAGGCGCGAAGGACCCTTGCATAGGATCTCTACGACTACGTCCTGTTTATGTTTTCCTCCCTTGTTTTACTTTGAAATATTTTCTGTCTTGTTTTGATTATGCTCTCTGTCTGTCTGTCTGCGGTTCTCTCTCTCTCTGCTCTCAATCCTTTCTCGTCTCTTCCGTCTCCTCGATCTCTCTCTCGTCTCCCCATCCCATCTCTCTCGATCTTCGGTCGTTCTC
>NW_020872922.1:182839-185339 GCF_003789085.1 Penaeus vannamei
CAAATAAACAAAAACTAGTTTATTGCATTGCTTGTTACCTTGATTGTGACAAAGCTTAAGGGATCCTTGGAAAGTTCATTGTAAGATTATATGTCCCATTGTATTGCTTAACAAGTTTTTGGCATTATTTTGGGTACATAATATGTATTGTGTTCTGTGAATTCCATATCACTTTTACTTATTTTTTTTTTCTTATCAAACAGTACACCAGTTTGAAGTACATCTATTGACTATATGATTTTCTATCGTTTACATCCACTTTACTTATTGCAGGAAAGATATACAGATGTTACTGTGACCTGTGAAGGCAAATTCTACTCAGTACATAAACTTGTTCTTTCAACGTGTAGTGACTATTTCCTAAAAATGTTTGAAAGAACACCGTGCAAACACCCAATTATTGTGCTTAAAGATATTCATTGTAAAGAAATAGAAGCTCTCCTCAATTATATGTATGATGGAGTTGTGAGTGTGGCACAGAATGATTTGTCACAGCTTATAAAAGCAGCAGAGCTATTGCAATTAAAAAGCTTAGCAGTACCTGATGAACCCCCCGGGTCCTCAGGCAGAAAAACTCAGAATGCAAGGAATTCAACAGATGATAGAATAAGCCCAAATCCCAAACGCCACAAACGAGATCAAGGAGAGACCCAAAATACACTGCAATCCTCACCAAAGTTACCTTTCCATCAAGAAAAAGGTCAGACACAAGATACTTCACTGTCACCAAGACTACCAAATAAGTCAGAACAAGCTGGAGATATAGAAAATCCCATAGCAAGTGAAGGACAAGAATATCAAGCATGCCAAAGACAAGAACAGGCTGAGGATGCATATCCTAACCATGAGATACACCTCCATGATAACCAAGGAGTTGAGCAACACCATATTGTAAAAGATTCTCCTAATTCAGATGCTGAGGTAATTTATCTTATTCTACAATCTACATTTTTTATAAAAAAATCTTTTATAAAAGAAATACAGCATCTTGAATATATTCTTATATCATTTTACTAGTATTTCGTCTTGTTGACAAATTTAATCTTATATTGCATTTATATTATGTAAGAGAAATTATTTATGAAGATGATTTTCAGATGGATGTTTTTTCATATTTTCAGATCATAGTTGATGAGACTCTGATTAAGGAAGAAATTTTGGATAGCAGTAATGAGGGTGATATCCCGGACCCAGGCCTTGAATACAATAGTATAGGTCCAGAATTAGGGCCAGATAGTGGAGAAGGCATGGAAGATAATATGAATCTGGATTTGGCAGCATCTTTTGACCACTCTGATGGACACACCTATAATTCTCAAGCAGGGCCTTCAGGATTGCAGGGGGTAAGTTTTATGGTTTAAATGAAAGTAATTTTGGATAGTCCATAGACTGTAGACCTGCAATCTAGAATATGTTTTCTCTTGCTGGGTAATTTTGCTTGCTACTTCTTCCTTTGTACTGTGTACTAGGCATTTTACCTTTACTTAGTTCTTCATTTGTTATGTTGCAAGATTCTTATATATGGTAATGAACATTTTCCAAAATATGTTTTCTCTTTTTCAATTAAAAGGTTACATAGGTCAAGTACTCAAAAGATTAACTCGGATGTCCAACTAAGCCTTCTGACCACGACCTAGTACTTATATACTGCCTGACTGTCATGCAAAGGAGGTACAACAGCAACTTGAAATATCACTTGATCAACTTGTGACTGGCTTAATAAGATGTTGCCACCATGTCACTAATGTCTGCTCCCTTCCTGACATTATAGTCAACTACTGCCTTGGGTTAGGTCCTCTCGAGATCACTTCAGGACAAAACGACTTCCTCATTCACATAGACTGGTACCAGGCTTCTTATCCAACCACTGAAAGGCAAGCATGGTTGTCTTGATGTTTTGATAATCCACATTAGTTCAAGTCTTCACGGTTAAGTTGTGTGGCAAAAATTACATGAGCTAATGGTATTCATCAAGTTTGAATACCAAGATTACAGGCAATGGAAAATGGCAGGCAAACTATACTAGTTTTGGTATGCAACTCAAAGCATTTTCAGTAAAGGTTTGTAGAGTCTGTCAAGTCAGTGACCACCTTCATGGATGCAGAACTCTCATCCTTCGTGTGACCTACATAAATTCATACAGTGCAGGTGGAAAAAAAACAGTACTCATTATATTGAAAGATATAATAAATGAAATAACTAGGGGCATCATTTCAGCTTTTTCTTGGGGTGGAGTTCAAGTTTGGCAAGCGAAGTGAGTGCAGTCAATTTCTGGGCCACCTTTAGCCTTTAACCCCCCCTGATTTATTTGTGCATTTATTTATTTATTTTTAATATTTTTTTTTATGAGCTATTCTAGAAGCATTTGTATGCTACACCTAGAGCTATAAAGGCATAATTTAGGGGGAAAATTGTTGAAGGTGTGGCCATTGGGGGGGGTGGGCAAGTCAGACCTTGATGGGGACAATCAGAGTCTTGGGTGGGCAATTGGCCTCCATAA
>NW_020872922.1:195339-202839 GCF_003789085.1 Penaeus vannamei
TGTTTCATGTGGACAGGTTGAGGGAGGGGGAGCATGCTGGGGGTTTGCTGGTTGTTTCGCATCGTTTGGCAACCCAACGGACCCTGTACTTTGGAGGGATAGCTTCAAGTGTGAAGTGCACGATACAGCTCAAGAGTCAATTGGTGAACGCCCAAGAACAAGACAGACTTTTATGTCGCAGGAGACATTGGAAGCCACAGAAGCTCGTTGCGTGGCTCGGCTGACAAGAATCGCAATTTACATAGTTCCCAGGTGCGCAGGACTAGGTCACTGGGACAAGGAACAGTTTATTAGGAGATATGCAGAGTAGGTTGAAAAATATTCCTTAGTAAATGACCTTTGTCTTACCTACCAAGCCCTGAGAAAGCTGAACTCCAGGCCCTCCTCACAGGTGACTGTAGTCTGCTCAGTAAGTGGCCAGATCATCTCAGATCCTGTTGGGGTGTGGGAGTGTTGGGCTGAGTACTTTGAGCAGTTGTAGCATGCCGACCCACCAACAGTTAATTTGGATGTGGGTAGTGCCGAGATCCCTTTGCCAGACCCACCTATCAGCGAGGATCCAATCTCCTTAACTGATGTTTAAGGGGTGGTCTCCAATCTAAAGAGTGGTAAAGTAGCAGGTATCTGCAGGATCCCAGCTGAACTGTTAAAGTGGTGAACCTGTGCCGTGGGGTTTGCATGCTGTCCTGGTTACAATCTGGCAATCTGGTACCATTCCCCCTGACCTGTTGAGGGATGTGGTCATCCCTTTCTGGAAGGGGAAAGGGGATCAGTGGGACTGCAGCAATCACTGAGGCATTACACTGCTGGGCATACGAGAAAAGGTTCTTGCCACATCCTTCTGAGATGTATCAGAGACCATCTGCTGAGGCACCAGAGGCTGTAGCAATCTAGAATCCCTCTGAGTAAGTCCACAATAGACTGTATCCTGGTGCCTTGAGTCCTTGTAGAGTGCTGCCGCGTGAGCTCCGATGTGGGCTGCTTGCAGCTTACATCAACCTTAAAAAGGTGTTTGATACAATGTATTGGGAATCACTAGGAGATCCTGAGATTCAGAGGAATTCCAACACAGATTATTGGATTGATAGTGAGTGTATACTGATACTGAAAGTACTGTAAAGCGTGGTGGGGGCCTGTTGAGCTTCTTTCCTGTTAGTACAAGGCTGTGTTCTTGCACCAACACTTTTCAACACTAATATGGACTGGATGCTGGGCAGAGCTACTGTCCAAAGTCATTGTGGAGCAACCCTAGGCAATATCAAGGTTACTGACCTTGAATTTGCTGATAATGTACAATTCTTTCTGAGTCTTTGGAAATCCTAGTGGTGTCTCTAGATGCATTTAGCAGTGAAGTGAAGCCCCAGGGACTAGAGGTCTACTGGACCAAGACCAAGATCATGACTTTGGGGCTAGTTAGGAGAACCTGTCCCAATGATACGTGCTTGTGGTGAGGAACTCGAAGTCAAAGAGAGCTTTAAATACCTTGTTAGTGTAGATCATAACTTTGGGCTGTCAGTAGATGGATCGACCTGGCAGCAGGGGTAATGAACTCTTTTGACAAGAGTATTTGGAGATGCAGGTACTTATGCAAAATGACCAAGCTAATTGTCAGTTTTTACTATACTATAACCTGGACTTAATCCAGTGCCTTGGAATCTCATCTTGATGCCTTTTGTAAATGGCCCTTGCGCTGTATGATGGGGTACAGTTGGTGAGGCCATGTGTATAACCAATGGTTGCAAGGTGAGACTGGCACAGGCTATAAGGCAACCTGTCTAGTTTCCCACAGGATGATTCTTCCCACCAGGTTGTAACCCCGGTTGGATGATCTAGGAAGACATGGCACGGGCATATCGATCAAACCTGTCGTGAAGAGTTTGAGATGGCCAAGTCCCTGCCTGGTGACTCGCCATGATGGACGCAGCTATGCGCCCCTGTCGGCTTTAGCTCACTAATGATGAATAATGACGTGTACAATTTGCTTTGCTTATTACACTGCATATTATCGAAGGAATTGTGTTCACAATCTTATTTGAGTATTTTCATTGTATGGCTTAGAAATTAGCATGAATGAAACATTTGTATTTTAATTGTATGAATTCTTAATGAAGGAATATACGTAGTTTGAAGAGCTAGTCTTCATTATGAAGACTAACTGACTGCCTATTTAAACTGAAAATTTATTTACAAACCTTAGTGTCCCCTTAGATATGTTGTGTCATTGATGCTAATTGTTACATTATGAAGGATGTGTTGCTTAGTTTAGAATAGATAATGACACTGGCCAAATTGATAATCTACCCTGTTCAGTGTATGCAGCTTTTGTAACGTTTCACATATTTAACTAAATATGGACATTTATAGGAAAATATATGTTATTGTCAATTTTATTTTAAAGATCAGAATCTTTTTGAACATTAAAATTAATGGAACTCAGTGGGAGGTTAAAGAACAGCCTCTGTTTCAATATCGGAAAAGGATCCCGTTTGAATTTTTATCATGGTATTTTTTTTAGATAAGTTCATCCTATTCCCTTTATTAGATAATTACCTTTCTTGTTAACTGTGATACTTTCTTAGATATTTCTTCACTAATTTCCCTTTCTTGTGTTACATCTATCTTGCATTATCTTATCTTTATGTTAGTTCTTTTACCTTTTTTAGCTTAAGCCTTTTATTTTGTTGTTGTTGATTGGAGCAGTTTTACAGAGTGTAGTGAGAGCTATGTATAGTTGGATGAATTGCTAGTAGGTTGGATGAATGGCTGGTTGGATGGTTGGTTGAATGGTTGAACAAATAATTTAATGGTTGGTTGAACTGATAACTGAATAGTTAGATGGATGGTTGGATGTCGGTTGGTTGAATGGTTAAACTAATAATAAAATGGTTGGATGGTTGGTTCAATGGATGGATGGTTGGTTGAACTGATAATTTAATGGTTGGATGGATGGTGGGTTGGGTTGGTTGAATGGATGGGTGGAGGGTTGGTTGAACTAATTATGAAATGGTTGGATGGAAGAATGAATGGTAGGTTGAACGGTTGGTTGAACTCCTAATTGAATGGTTGGGATGGATGGATGGATGGTTGGTTGGTTGAATGTTTGAACTAATAATTGAATGGTTGGATGGATGGTTGATTGGATGGTTGGATGAATAGTTATTTGGTTGGGTGGATGGATGTTTGAAATCATAATAATTGAATGGTTGGAAGGAATGGGTGGATGTTGGTTGAACGTTGAACTAATAATCAAAATGTTTGAATGGATAGGTGAATGGTTGGATGGATGGATGGATGGATGGTGAACTAATAATTGGATGGTTGGATGGATGGTGGTGAACTAATAAGTGAATGGTTGGATGGTTTAATGGATGGTTGAACTAATAACTGGATGGTGGTTGGATGAGTGGATGGATGGATGGTTGAACTAATAAATGAATGGTTGGATGGTTTAATGGATGGTTGAACTAATAATTGGATGTTGGATGGATGGATGGTTGAATTAATAAGTGAATGGTTGGGTTTTATGGATGGTTGAACTCATAATTGGAGGGTTGGTTGCATGGTTGGTTGAACTCCTAATAATTGAATGGTTGGTTCGGTGGATGTTTGGTTAGTTGGTTTAAATCCTAATCAAATGGTTGGTTGGGTGGATGGTTAGTTGAACTCCATAATTGAATGGGTGGTTGGATGGATGGTTAGAAGGGTGGCTAGATGAATGGTTGGATGAAGGAAGGTTGGGTGGTTAGATGATTGGTTGAACTCCTAATATTGAATTGGATGGTTGGATGGAATGATGTTGAATGGTTGGCTTGAAATCCTAATAGAATGCTGGTTGGAGGGATAGATGGATGGGTGGTTGGTTGAACTCATAAGAATTGAATGGTTGGATGGATAGTTGGTTGAATGGTTAGTTGAACAGCTAATAACTGAGCGGTTGGTTGGACAGATGGTTGATAAGATGGATTTTTTTTTTATTGGATGGATGGATAGAGAGAGAGAGAGAGGAAGAGAGAGAGAGAGAGAGGAGAGAGAGAGAGAGAGAGAGAGAGAGAAGAGAGAGAGAGAGAGAGAAGAGAGAGAGAGAAGAGAGAGAGAGAGAGGAGAGAGAGATGGTGTATGTGGTGTGTGTTGTGTGTGTGTTGTGTGTGTGTGTGTGTGTGTGTGTGTGTGTGCGTGCGTGCGTGCGTGCGTGTGTGTGTGTGTGTGTGTGTGTGTGTGTGTGTGTGTGTGTGTGTGTGTGTGTGTGTGTGTGTGTGTGTGTGTGTGTGTGTGTGTGTTGTGTGTGCGGGCGCGTGCATGTGCGTGTCTGTGTGTGTATTTGTTTATATATATGTATATTATATATGCATGTGTTTACATGTATGGTCATGAGTCTGCGTTATTCGTCGCCTCATTATTACTCTTTCATCTCAATTTTTTTTGTGGATGCATCATTATTCGCGTTTCACCTTTTCGTCGTTAGGTTCCCGAAGTTTATGCACACAATTTCCCAAACATATGAAAGTAATACGGGTGATCCGGATCATGATGCGGATCCAGGATTTTTTTAAAATTGCATCTTGTGACCTTACAGCTTGACGGAGTTCTTGCGCTCTCTGAGGGCTTCTAGTTACACCATGTTTCACATGAAACGGTTGTGTAAACCTTTCTTTAATAAAGGTGTAGATATTTCTCTTCTTAGTATTATTTGAAAATAAATATATACTACATGCTTGAACAAAACCTCTGGATATTATGGTCAGGGTCCATATAGAATCGTTATTCATCGTAGTTTTCTAAAGACGAATACAAGGGACTCCTGTATGTGTGTATATGTACTCGGATATTTATGTATGTGTGTGTGTGTGTCTGGGTGATATTATATCGTGGCTTTGTTTGAAATATGATTAAGCCCCCCCTCTCTTTTGTGTGTATCCAAATGGGTGAGAGCCGATTAACATTTTAAAATGCGTGCAAATCCTCCCAACCTGTTATTACTCCTCTTGCATTTCCCCAAAGGGATATACTTAGCTGCTCATAGAGTTTAGTGCATCTTGTCCCAATGAAAATTCACATCTGTTATAAAAACAAAGCGTGCTGCTATTAGCTTAAATTAGACTAAGCTACATATCACTCCGTAATATGTCTACCTTCTTGGCATCATTTTATGGTGTAATTTATATTAGATTATATTATTATTGCTTACTGTAATCTTTTATCTAATCAAATACACAATAATGGTAATAGACTGTAAAGGACAGACTTTATATTCTGTGCAATGAAGTTTATCAAATGTATAATTTATATTTTGGTGTACAAGGTCTATATTGTCAGTTGTGCCATGCAGTTGATGTATATAATCACTTTGTATTGTCGTTTGTGAAACAACTCATGATCTGTGTGACCTGTATGTATGAGAAAAAAGAAAGTAAGAGCTATCGGAACCTTATTTCAGAGAAATGGCACCACTGTGCCCGAGTTGGTATAGTGAGGGTGGGTTTACCAGAAAGTTGAAATATTGTGAAATGGTATCCATGAATTAAGAATGTTATTTCCAAATTGTTCCCAATAGAAATGAAAACTCTCCAGTTTGTCCGTCCATTATCAGCAAACATAGCCTGATATTTCATTTCAACCAAGAACTTGTAGTCCACGCACAAGTAAAGGTGTAATAAATCAAGTAAAAATTATCACTCATACCTCACATTCAAATGAAATGGGAATAAATGACCAAAGTATGTAAATATTATGAATGTGAAATAACGGAAATTTATTCTAGTATTAGTACGATTTGCGGGAAATGAATTTGATGGGAAACTCTTCTGTATTTCAGTCACAGCGAGAGAAGGGGGGAACGGGACTATGATTAACTCAGGGTTTTAGGTGAGTAGGAGTTGGAGGTTAATGCATAGTGCAACAGTTGGTTCAGTACAGTTCATATAGATTTGCAAAGTCCAGCTTCCCCCGGGGTCTTTTCTCACGAGTGGGTTCAGAATTTGTTCTATAGAGGGCTCTACTGGAGCCCTTTATTACATATAATTATCGATCTTGAAGAAATGGAAATGTGGCTAAAGAATGATTTTGGCTTCATGTCTTATTGTTGTGTACGTTCCTACTGGTGTTTGCAAACTCGACGAGAAATAGGCGGTTTACGCCAAACTCGCATTTGTGGCAGACGGGTGTCCCCGGCGAGACATTTGCATTGTACATGCTTATTTTTAGGTGGAATTTGAGAAGAAGTGAATGTTTAAATGATTTTTGGGAATTAGAAAAGGTAATTTTTTCCAAAGAATATTAGATTTAGAAGTTTCGTCTAAAAGGGTAACTTCCATTGTTGATTTTCATCTATACTTATTGCTACAAGCCATGGAAATATTTAGCTCTTATATCCCCCTTCGCACATACACAGACACGCGCACGCGCATGCAAACAATTATCTATGATTTATTTTGTATGTTTATATATTTATATATTTATATATTTAACATACATCATATGTTAAATATTGAGCATATCTAATCTCCAAATATTCGTAGGTCTTCCTGAAGACTTGGTATCGGAGAGGAATGAAAGAAAATGTAAACCAAGTAATATGCTTCCCAGACTGGCATAAAGTGCAGTCTTCACTGTATTTGCGGAAGCGGGCAAGAAAATATGAAGGAGAATGTGTGTGTAACTGCATCAGGTCATCATGGGCGGGCCAGAAGTGAAGCGGTATAATCCCAACATATTCCTGTTGATTTTTTGCCCATTTTATATAATTTGTTACTTTAGTGACTTGTCCTTCATAAAAGTACTTTTTGTTTGGATGTGATATGCTTTTGTGAAAATGCTGAGGTGGAAAGATTGTTTGATTGTCTGCACGGTGTGCAGTGGTATAAATGTTATTGTTGAATTGTCATAATATTGATACGAATTTATATAAATTTCTTGTGTTGTCCTGTAATCTGCAGTCTATCATAGAGGCAACATATACTTTGTGATAAGGGAAAAGTATATTTGCCCTAGAAATTTTGCAGAGTAAAACGGCTATCAGAAATTGTGTTCAAAGTTATTGGTATTATGATATTTTGAAAGTTGTAATGTCACTTAGTAAGATGAACATACTCCAACAGGTGAGGTTGGACTCTGGTGATAAGAGCTTAGTTAAGAGAGGACTTACAGGAAATCTTGACACTCAGGAAAGTTCTTGTAAAAAACACCTATGCTCCATCTGTGGATATACATCTAATGAAACCACAACCTTTAAAAGACATTTGCGCACACATACTGGAGAAAAGCCTTTTCTCTGTCCACACTGCTCTGTTCGGACAACACGAAAAGCATCACTCCTGTCTCATATGCTTAGTCATACTGGAGAAAAACCGTATTCTTGTCATTATTGTCCGTATGAGTCGAGGCAAAAGGGCAATTTAATCAGGCATATGAAGATACATCAAGGGCAGAGTGTTCATCATCCTTTGTCAAGTCTTGGTGATACTTAACCAGTATGTGACAAGTCCATTGTTTCCTAATGTATGC
>NW_020872922.1:207839-212839 GCF_003789085.1 Penaeus vannamei
GGAATGGAGAACTAAGATCAAACATTTTTCTTGACCATTGTTTTGTGAACTGGTATGTAAAGTACGTATACGTCTAAGATAATCTATAAAGGAAAGCGAAGAGACGCTCTCAGTGATTTATAGGAAATAATCTGGTGAAAAAACATTTTAGCTAAGATATTGGTGGGTGAAATTTCCACTTAAAAATTTCATGTTATTGAAATTGATGTAAATATGCACGTAGTTTCAATGACCTTGTTTGTTTGTGTTGGAGAACGCGCATCAATAATTGTGTATGGTCTGGATGTGTATATGTATTGCTTGTGTGTATATCTGTGTGTGCGTGTATATACAGTCTTGCACACAAAGTCGTAGTACAGACCAGTTACCACCCAGCCCACATGGGAAAGGAGAGAAGTAACAGGCTAGGTCAATGAAGCGGATAGGAGGCAGATTGGAGAAGACAGACGGGAAGTAGTTGATTGTAGATTTTAGTAAAGACATTAAAATAGTGAACATATAGGATGACCATTCTAAGACATGTGACCGCACTCTACGTCAACATTCAGAGCTCTTTTGCAACAGCTACTTCTATAGAGCAGGGTAATTGCATTACTGGGTAATCACTTACATTGGTTCACATTCACTGAGTCGTGGAAAGGTACAGTCTCGGACCACAGTTGCTGCGAGCTCCTGTTATGTCTGTGACACAAACCTAGGTGCTGTTGCAGGGAAAAGGGCATAACAGAATAAAAATTCCTATCATGAATACATTTTTACTATCGCTCTTGTTACTGTGTCAATGTAATTGTTATCGCTATTACAATTTTTTTTGCATATTTATACAGCACTGATTGTATTTATCATTATCATTATTACAAATCAATTATTGTTTGCTATTATTTGTGCTATCAATATTTCAGTGATTGGTATTGTTAGGGTTATTGTTATTAGACATCATTATTACTACAGCTTTATTATTCATTATTCTTCCCAATACTTTTAAAATTACGGTAATGACAATAGCAGTTGTAATAAGATGCGTATGAGAATCATGAATATGATAATTGCAATGATAACATTAAAGATAGCATGTGAATGAATAGAAGAGTATTGCTATAACTGTTACCAGTTGCGTAGGGGTTGCCTTAGCCATTGTGCTGTCATTGGGCTGTATCATCACCATGCAAATTAGTTGTATTTATAATGCAGTATAGGATTTTTTTAAATTCAGGAACTGTAGTTTATGTAGTTGCCATTGACCCGAATCAATGTTCTGGGCAATTTTAGTCTAAGAAAGAGCAAAGGAAAAATTGAATGTTAGTCGGGGTCGGACTTTGGCTGGTAACGTGAGCTAACTCGACAATTGGGATGTACTACAACTGCTGTAGGGCGAGATATACCAAAATTTCCATTCGTGTACACCTGTGTGTGTGTGTGTGTGTGTGTACATATATATATATATATATATATATAATATATATATATATATATATATATATATACATATATAATATATATATATACATATATATATATATATATTATATATATATATATATATATTATATATATATATGTGTGTGTGTGTGTGTGTGTGTGTGTGTGTGTGTGTGTGTGTGTGTGTGTGTGTGTGTGTGTGTGTGTGTGTATGTATACTTATATACTTGTATCCATGTGCAAGTGCAAGTTCAATTTCAAGGGCAATTGTAAGTAAGTTTAAGCCGGTCTGTGTGTGTGTGTGTGTGTGTGTGTTGTGTTTGTGTGTGTGTATGTATGTATGTGTATGTATGTGTGTATGTGTATGTGTGTGTGTGTGGTGTGTGTGTGTGTGTGTGTGTGTGTGTGTGTGTGTGTTGTGTGTGTGTGTGTGTGTGTGTTGTGTGTGTGTGGGTACCATGTACACGGAAACGCATCGGTTTTCTGGTGCTAATTTCCAAGTAACCAATATTTTTGAGGACAAGTAAAAGCAAGTACAGGATAGAACTATGGTAGCGTTGAATCCTTTGTTCATTCTGAACCGTTGTGATGCATATATGGATATGGTATTCCTCTGACGGCAACATTTGGATAATTACAAAGGCAATTATTTTGTGTACAATATTCCTCCCTAAACAAATGCATTATCGGGCCACAACGTACAGTCCTAAAAGTAGGAGATATGTTACAATTGATACAATTTCCTTCCGTATCTTAAAATTTGTCAAGCATGTGGGAATTTTCAGAGTACCAGATTGAGAGTGCGGAATTTATCTACACCAGTTTTACACACGTGACGAATCTTTTGATGAATTGTAGTAATGCTTCGCGCTTTGCAAATTCAACCTTATTAACTCAGTCCTTGTAACGATTGTTTTAAAGCGGAGCCTCCCTTGCAGGCGGGCACACACGGGAGTCTCGGAACACCAGAGGGACTTCACTCGGCGGGCGAGAGGAGGCTCTTCTCTACCACCAGCTTACATCACAGTCCCGACTATGCTTATAATAACACTGACGAAAATCTTGTCTTGGCGCATGCAGTCCCTCACAAGGGTGGTCGACCTACTCGTGCGCTCAGTGTCCGTACCGCGCCATATCGAAGTCAAAGCTTGCAGCGCACCTGCGAACCCATACTGGAGAAAAACCTTATTCCTGTTTGCAATGTTCATTTAGCACGTCTTTTGAAAGTAATCTGAAGGTCCACAAGCGCGTTCATACAGGGGAGAAGCCCTTCACGTGTCCACACTGCCCTTCGCGTTTCGCCCAGAAGATCCACCTGAAGTATCACCTTGACACACACACAGGTGAAAAACCGTTCAAATGTTCAAAATTGTTCTGCAAAGTTCAGTCGATCAAGTAGTTTAAAGAGACACTTTTATACCCACGCGAAGAGCTAGTAATACAGCAGGTAATTTGAGTACAACACCTTTGTGTAATAACAGAGGAACAAGGTAATATTCATTCAGTAATTAATAACTGCAAGAAAGAAAATCTAAGTGAAAAATCTGCTCAATGAATCTGTAGCATGTTTGATATGATGATGTACACCCTTTATTATGTATTGAATATATTATAAAAATATTACACATTTTTATTATCCTGAGGTTTTCATAATTTAGTCAACTATTGGTAATTAATATTGAGCTTTATCTCTTACAGGAACCATTCCCATCGCCAACTTTTAAATGAAAGCAAAATTGCAAGAGCTCATTATTTACATAGTTAGGGCTGCATTTTCTCCCATTAGCCGACAACTCGGAAGTTTTGAGAGTCATTGTCCTGTGAAATAAGGGAATGTACATACCGAACATATACACATAAAATGATAATCAATGATTAAAGGAATTTTCATGTTCAAATAAAATGTCACAGGAATAAATAGGAATCTGTTTCAATTGAGGGAAATAATCTGCGTAATAATATTTATTAAAAGACTTACAACTGGCAAGTATGGGAGTCAATGTTAGCGTTGTACCGGTAGTGGTCAGGCCCGAGGTCAGGGGTCAGGGGCGTCGCCTATATAAGTCTGGACCTCGAGACGGCATCCCGTAACAGCATGAGTGTGCGTGGATGTCTTGCTACTTGCAAGGGATGGTCTTGAAGGACCTCTGGATCTTGTATCGGGGCCGTGTATGTCGGCCTCGACGGGCACAGGTGCTCACTGTTTGTAGTCAGTCTGTTTCTCTCTCTCTTTCAGTCTTTGTCTTCACTCTTTCTGTCTGTCTATCTCTTTCTCTATTTTAGCCTTTGTTGCTCTCACGCTCTCTTATCTATTTATACGTCTATCTCCTTATCTCTTTCCCTGTGTACCTGTTTGCCTTTCTCCTTTCGTCCTTCTCTCTTCTTTTATTCTCTCAACATTGGACTCACTTCCATCATCCCGATTTCCGCGGCGTCTCCATTGATCAAGGGAGTCACGGTTTTTGCCTGCAGAATTCAGTGTCCATATTCAAATTTTGTTCGTGTGGAAATGACTCTGAAGTCCACATCCCCAACAGGTACGAACGCTACCGGACGATCTTCAGGCGTGTCAGCGCAGAGCCAGCAGCGCTGCCTACAACCACAGATGTCCTTTCTGCTCCTACACCTTCCTTACTCCATCTTTGCTTCAGCGACACATCCGGACACACACAGGAGAGAAGCCCTTCACCTGCCCCTACTGTCCATTCCGCTCCGCCAGGAACTGCAACCTCAAGACGCACTTGCTCGTTCACTCTGTGGCAAGGAGGAGTGCTTCGAAAACTATCAACAAAGCCACACGAGCTCTAATTAAGCCAAGTGATGGCGCCGCGGCATGAGTGTATTTGCCATGACGAAATTACATTTTAGCAAACACTGCTGTAATGAAACACAGGTACTACCATGATGAACGGTGTCATGTTTAAGGGTGTGTGCATTTAGATAAAATTATGGCAATAAAAGGAAGACAGTATTGTGTGTTAATCTTCCCTGACACAACCAGAAACATAACACGAAAGAATTATATGTCAGTTTTAAAGATACTTTAAAAGGAAATTTCCGTTTTGCGAAACCAGCCTCCCTACATCGGACAAGAACCATCTCCAGACCCCCTCCTTTCCCCTGCCCTCCCTCGTACTCCCATTCGCCCTCTCTTCTCTTTCCCTACTTCATCCTTTCTTCGTCCTTTATTTCCTTCCCCTACATGTTCTACCTTGCCTTTATCCTTATCCCATCCTGCCTCCGTCCTATCCCAACCCTGCCTCATATCCTACAGTATTCCTCCTTGTACATATCTTATTCGCACCCTTTCCCAGTTCCTTCACCTTTCACTCCCTCTACTTCTCCGCCAACCCCTCCCTCAGCCATTCATGTTCTCCACTGGTTCTTCCTACTATTTTTAACCCTCTCCTCTCCTGCCTCCTTACTTTCTCTTTCCTGCCCCGCCTCCTGTCATAACCACAGTCTCGTCGAGCACAGGCCAACTTGATTTTGCGATTTCTTTTATTATTTATATTTTACGTTCATATACACTCTATTGCACGCTTTGAATAAAGTACAATAAAAGACTCGTTATAAACAAG
>NW_020872922.1:217839-220339 GCF_003789085.1 Penaeus vannamei
ACTTTTTAAACCAACAGGAGTGCCAGAAAGTGCCAACTAGGAATACTAGGATTCATTACAGTGTTAGAGAAGTTCATTAGTTCATCGAGAGTGCCTCAATATTCAGAATCAGTGAAAAGAAAATAATAATAATAATCCCCCCATGAAAAGTATACCAAATTACGAAAGCATTAGGAAATGATAAGCAACACCTGTGCCACAGGTCGCCGAGTAACAGTGCCAACCGCGCGGGCATTACAGTTTCCACTCAAGTAGATTTGCTAAGGAACAGTCAACGGCCAGTATGTAAGTACAGTACATCACAAAATCAGGTAAGTTAAAAATGGTTCCCATAAAGCGTAAAGTATCATCTGACATTCGACAGAAGAAACGCCTGATAATCAAGTAATAATAAAGCATAATTCAAGCTTTGGCACCTCAGATGAGCGCCAGACGCCGACCCATGACCTGCGGTCAGCCGAGGCCGCACCCCGTTAGGCTTAACAACAGCTAAGGAATGCGACGCCGCTCCGAAAAATTGCCAGATACAAAATCACCCTTATAACTCCCTTTATCCCAAACCCCATCCTTACCCCCTCCAATACCATCCTAAATCCTCCCACACCACCCGCATCCTTCCCTCAATTCCTCTGCTGCAACACTACAATTTAAGGACATTATAATGCATGGGCTCATTATAATGGAGTGCGTGTGTGCGCCTATGCAGACTGTTCATACGTTCGTGCGCGAGTATGAGCGCGTAGGCACGAAAGTGCGCAGGTGCATATGTGCGCATGTACATGCGTATATATGTGTACAGGTTCATATGAGTGTAGGCGAGTTTAAATTCATGTGCGGATACATGGGTATGTATGCTGCTGTTGTCTACGTAAGGCTATAAGGTTCCATATAGCTTTGTGATAGAGTACATTATATATGGGTATGTTCCGTGCTTATACATGAGGGTATACATGGGTTTAAAGGCGTAAATATGCAAATTTGTACATATGGTGTATATATTCATGCATGAATGTGTACATTTACATGTGTATATAAGCATGTATATATGTGTATGTGTATATAGGTATGTATAATGTGCGTGTTTATGTGTATGCGTGGGTGAATGTATAGGTAGACATATGTAGGTATTTATATGTGTATACGTAAAGGTATACGTATATAGGTGTGTGCAGGATGTAGGAAGGTGGATAAATAATTAAGTATATGTATGTATGTAAGTACGTATGTATGTACGTAGAGGTAGTTATATGTAAAGCAAGTACAGATATATACACATATGTAAAGGGGGGGGGGCACTAGTGTATGCTGCAAATGTATGTGCTCATATACGGATGCGTGAGCACATGCAGGGATAGATACATGCGTATGTATAATGATAGGTAGGTTTGCGAGGTATGCAAAAAGGGGTGTTTACATATACACGGGTGAGTATACACTCATGTATACTCACTCACTTATCAATAACATATAACAAGCGCATAAACGGACAGGCGATGTGAACATATGACTAGGTCAGACTATGATGGACATGTATGTAGTTATTTATAACGTAAGAATAAGTATCCATATCCATAAGCATAGATACAAGAATAAATGTGTATGCTTGCATATGCATATGCGTGGGAATGAGCATATGCGTAGTACTTAGAGCATGTGCGGGAATGAATATGTCTGCATCAGGTGCACATACGCACAAATGAAGTTAATAAATAAAATAAAATAAAACATATATGCACTTCTGATAATTAAGCCCAGCTCACGGGAGTAGTGAGCAGGCCGTGCATTGCCGCTCCTAAGTCCACTCCAGGTAGGACCAAACCTGCTGGGGGGACTTATCAATGGCATTCCGGCTAAATTACTCCCCTCCCACCAAGATACACCTAAGCCAGTAGGTGGGAGGTAAATCGGCTGTCCACCTCCCAAGCATGAGACAAAATATCAGGAACGGCCCCCATTCCCCGGAGGCGAAGGAGCCCCTGGTTACGGCGGCGATCAGGATCGCTCCGGAGCAGGGGGTGCTAAAAATATCCGGGTAAAGACAGGCCGCCCCACGTTGATGAACCTTTGCACATACAATATAAGGACCATGAGAACTGAATCCGACTTACTAGCTTTACTAGAGGAACTCTCTTCCATTAAATGGGATGTAGTAGGACTCTGCGAAGTTAGAAGACTAGGTGAAGAGCAGAAGTTATTAAATGAGGGACACGTGCTCTATTGGAGAGGAAAACCTCTGGGTAGCAAACAGGAATTAGGGGTAGGATTCTTAATACACAAACGCTTAGAAAAGAACATTGTAGAATTCTATAGTGTCAGCGAAAGAGTGGCTTCTGTAACAATAAAACTAAACACTAGGTACAACTTAAAAATTATTCAAGTCTATGCTCCAACCTGCAGCCACAGTGATGAAGAAATAGAGAGCTTCTATGAAGATGTTCACTTAGCCAGCGAGAGAAAATCCCATTTCACAATAATTATGGGGATTTTAATGCCAAAATAG
>NW_020872922.1:225339-235339 GCF_003789085.1 Penaeus vannamei
CTATCGGTTAAAATTATGATTGTCAGAAAATCAATCAAGGCATTCATAGAAGGAAACAAATTGCTAACGTGAAAGATTATTTTTGAGCTCCAACATCCTTCATACCTCCACCATTCATCGGGGCAATCTACCTAGTTGACTATTACGTTAAGCAAACTATTTTATATCCCGGTAAGCTTCTTTATCTCTAGTATCTTTCGGTAGACAATGCTGTTTTGCTGCCTCAAAAACAACTCGCCTCATCATAACACAGCACTAAAAAGTTGCAAGTATTATAATAGTAGTAGCAGTAAATAAATAAGCCACATCTCACTGCGGTAAGATACGAAATTAGGATCGGCCCTTGAAAAATTCTTGGAAATTTTCTTTATAATCACTATCGCTTGCGCCCCAAAGACGCAGCCATTGAGTTCCCCGCTTGGCCATGAAGCATGTCTGCATTGGGCACATCCAATCTGGCGCTGGAAAATTAACTAGCTGGATATTTGTTAACCATAAAAAAATGGTTGTTCGATCAGTCTTTTTTGTGGTAAAGTGCTCTCGATCACTTTACACAGACACCTTTCCGGTTGAAGAATATTATTCTTTTGTTTGACTCCAGGTCTACATTGCTTTTATAGACCTTAATTTGATCGGCTTTTCTGTTGTTGGTCAAGTTGTGAGCTTTCCGCAATTGTTCAGTTGGCAAAGTGAGCCATGCTTAGGCCAATGATCTACGCGCGCGGTAAATAGGCGCTTCAAAACCTTGTGCGGCTATTGAAGCGGGTAAGTACAGAAGTGGGTCCCAGCAAATGTAATGAAATATAACTTCGCAACTGTACATTCGCCGACGATAGAAAATATACCACCGACCCTGCGACGAGCATTTCTGGACGACGGCTCAGCCAAACTGTGACGGCAACACACGCACGAACATACTCTAATGAACAGTTGCAGTCAAGGCTCCGGTAAAACATGTTTCGAATTCCGTTTCGAATATCCGCTATGTATATATATATATATATATATATATATATTATATATATATAATATATATATATATATCGGATGTAAATAGGTTAAGACAGATTCGAAACTCCAATTCATTAAAAGATTTTGACCATAACTGAACCCTCCAGTGGTTAAGTGTGTTGCATTAAAATGCACATACTTGCATTTAAATGAATATTAGCAACTTTCATCAATGAAGAATCCAATTCATATCAGCTTGCTCTCTAATACGACACTGTCATAGTTGGAATTATATAGAAATTCGTCTGCTAAGCGTAAAATAAAAAATACGACCGACGGATGATATCACTACGGATTTTTTTTCATAGGCTGTATTTTTAATATACTATAGATGGTTTTATGCAAACGAAAAGTACTCAAAGTACTATTGCAATATTTTCATATGTTTGAAGAAATTAAACAAAAATTGTTGACATCATCCTGGTATAAACTGATGTGAGTGGCAGACCACATGTCAGCAATGGAAATTTCATCCGATGTCCCTTTAGCTGGGCATCACCCAAGGCAAAGTCAGTCCATAAAGTGACTTTATAACAAGGATCGGCAACCTTTTGAACATAGCGTGTCAATTTATAATTAACGCCTTCGTATTAATAAGCTTGCGTGACAGTTTTTTTTTCCGCACTTTAAACCCAAATGTATTTTCTTGCATAGGCATAACATAAATATATATATTTTGTAGCATTTAGTATTCTTTGTAACACACACACACAAAAAAAAAGCTCTATAATTTTAGATTTATACTCACCATATTAATATCTGGTCACACTGAGCTTCAAACAACCCGCAAGTGATTCGTTGTAAGCCTGCTGCGATAGGGGTTGAGGGTATGCTGCATGTATGAAAGCATCTGGATCTCTCCTCTTTCTCTCTCTAACGTATTATTTTGCTGTTTATTTTTTTTCTTTAAACCACATAGCGTGCCATAGACAAGAGCTCTCCGTGCCAAGTCTGGCACCGTGCCAAAGGTTGCCGACATCTGCTTTATAACTTCAGCCCTACAACAATCACCATGAATTGTCGTATAATCTTTAGATAAATCAAGTCTACGGTTCAATGTCGCCTTCTGAATTTATACATCTAATACACTTTCTATAAAGAGGTGCGGGTGCATTTTATGCGTTGAATGTTGTTACATTACTAGTTTAATAATGTTTGTATTGTACATCGTTTTTGTAGTGCGATGGTAAGCAATTAAGGCAGAGAATCCTATAATCAACAGACTCTGACCCACGCACTTACCTGTCAAACTTGAAAACGATTAACATTATATGCCCCGTAAAAGAAGGATTTAGTAAATTAATTTTCAATTCAATAATTGCTGTTTTAAGCTATTATCGTTTATCTTATTAAGTTAACTGTAATTTACTATTCGTCCGTTTATAATAGTGTCTGGTTCATTGCTATTATTATATTTATTTCCTTTCTCAACACCAGTGTCTAGAAAAGCGGCCCGCACTGTGTTGGAGGGGGGGGGGCGGCAACGATAATGAAATTACCATTGTATGATTTTATCATTCAGAGCAATTTCTATTAATGTATATGTTTTTCATTACGAAGCAGTTACGATGATCCAGTCACACACACAAAAAAGCTGGCATCGAACCCGTGAGGTTCAGTCACGTCTAAAAGTTTTTAATGAACTGAAGCTTCGAATATACCTTACCCTATACAAAAAGTGTAGTATTAAGCCGGAATGTTCGAAATGGAATTCAAAACACAATTTACCACGACTTCTTTATTAGAATATTGTTCGTAAGTGTGTTTCTGTCATAGTTGGTTGAGCCACTGTCAAAACACTCCATACCTCATCGCAGGTTCGGCGGAAGGTGTTATACTCTCCTGAGTTATATTTCATTACCCTGATTAGGACCCACTTCGTACATCTAACCAACCAACCGATTGAAAATAAACATAGTGTAAATAATATTTTGTGAATGAGCGCTAAAACCCTAGTATTTTGTAACAAAAGAATATTGGTCGAATATAAATAACCAGTGAGTGTATCAATGAATAGTTTTTGAAACACTAAGTAAGCCATTTGATTTCTTGTTTTCTTTTAAAAAGTGATTAAAACATGTAATATTATCATCAAATCCGATATCTTGGAATTGTTTATAACGAAATGGCAACAGCTATGGTGGGGGGACGGCATTCCCTTATCTAACGCAACGAGTAGCAATAATTTTAGCTGCATATTTATTGAAACCGAAAAACGCTTCATGCTTTAAACATCTACAATGACAGTAAAACAAACAAAATTGTTCAAAAGTCCTTTGTAAATACTCTTCGTAGCTCTATCTGATGAATTAAAGGAGATTGCTTTTCCTTTTTGCTAGATCAAACACATTCAATAAACAGCAACCATGCTACTTTATATTCTTCATTATAGAATTGTTAGATACTTCATATTGTGTTGTGTGTGTGTATGTATGTATGTATGTGTGTGTGTGTGAGTGTTTCCATTAGTAAGATTAGCTGCTATTAGATGATGCAGCCACCATTATACTTTAAAAGTTCTCAATGATTTTACAAAGATTTTTAGCCGATTTATTGCCATACATAATGTTTAGAAACATGAAACTTTTTCGTTTTTAATAAATATGCAATTACAATTGATATTTCTTAAGTTGAAAAAGGGGAAATGCCGCCTCTCCATCATAGGTGTTACCGTTTTCATAAACAAACTGTAGCGTGGTAAGTGTGGGGGCACCGACACTCACCCGACTACAGGAGCTGACGAGTGATCCTCGCCCGTAGAGAAGATGTGGGGATGGGCATGGGGAAAAGCCGGCCATTTCTAGTCCTACAAGAGTCGTGATACAAACTGTTCATGGCAAACTGCCTTTATTTACGAGCACTATCACTAACTAAGCCTCGTATCACAGATTCAGACACATGAAACATCCACTGGAAAACAGGGTAGCCGCAGCAGTACATTACAAATATCACGAAATGCACAAATATCAAAGTCAGGAATCCTCCCCAGCCCACACTCACACCTCTCCATAGTCAAGGTGACCCGCCAACTGCCCTCTGTGGCGACTCCATGGCGCGTCACGGCAGGAGTAGCCACGTATCCAAATTGTATAGAGGTTTGAGTGTGGGTTAAACGAGCTCCTATCGACCCAAAAATACAATGTATACTTCTGGAGGTGGGTGCGTTTAGAAAAGGGCAAGGGCTTGCCAAAAGGCATCAGAAAGGCATTAAAAATAAAACTGAAAACCCCAAGTGGGCAACACGACGCCACCCGCGTTCGCATAAGCGAATCCATAATCCGGGCGCGTTCGTGTAACTAAAAAATACGTAACTCTATAGTTCCTCCCCCGGGACGGAAAACGCCACACCTCCGGAAGCCCAGTACCCCAAAACAAATACGCCAAAGAAATTTAAAATCATAAAAACGGTAAAACTAAAAAACATCAAAACACAAACATAAAATATCAAAATACAAAAGTGACGTAAAAATAAATCACAATAAGAACAAACACAAACTTCACGACACAGCACAAAGCTCAGGAGCTTTAAGGCACTCTATAGTTTGCTTCAGTAGCTCAAAACACTTTCAAAGCTCGCTTTTCAAACAAAAGTCACTCACACACCACTCGGTCATCTTCCTCGAGGAAGTCCACTTCAAAGGCTGGAGTATAGGGCGCATCTAGTTGGCATGGACCCTGACAGCACGGTATGGGCCGAAGGTCCAGGACATCGTAACTAACAGGGCCTAACCACTTCTGCACATGGCAGGGACCAAGCCAGCGATCACCCAAAGGTCCACGGTTCCCTAGAATCTTGCGCAAGATCTGAGCACCTTCCTCATAAGGGCCTGAGGTGCGAGTAACCTGGTCATACTGGGCCTTGTTGGTCTCTCGCATCTTCCTGCTCACCTCAACAGCTAGGCGGTGAGCGTCTGCAAGGCGTGCCAAAGACACGCGGTTAGTCAGGCCCTTCCCAAAGAACACCATATGACCTGTCAGCAAGTACAGTGGCTGGTCCCCCACGCCCGATGGATGGCTGAGTTCAGGGCGAGGCGCACAGCAGGCAGTGAGTGGGCCACTGCGAAGGAGCCTGCCTTGCTAGCGCCGCCAATGTGTCCTTCACTATCCGGTTGGTGCGCTCCACCACCCCATTGGACTGGGGTGATAAGCCACTGAAAAAGAGTGCTGCACTTGCAATGCCTCCAGAAGCGAGCGCCACTCATCAGAGAACTCCAGGCCATTGTCTGTGAGATGGTCGGGTGGCCCAAAGAATGTCACGTAGTGATCCACAAAAGCCCGCAGCACTCTGTTGGCATTCTTGTCATGCAGTGGACTCAGACGGGTGCTCTTCGTGCGCCGGGAAAATACCTCAACCAGAGGCTGGTGATCGGTCCAAACTTCAAAACGTCGGCCATAGATGTACGGGTCAAAGGCTCGGACAACTTCCACCACAGCCAGCGCCTCCAGGTCGGGTCTCAGCATCCTTCAGGGTACGGGACCAGTAGGCGACAGCATGAGGCACACCCTCTACGTCACGCTGAAAAAGGGCCCCACCTAAAGCCTGTTTGCTGGCGTCACAGTGCACCTCAAAGGGCTGACTGAAGTTCGGCAGGCAAAGCACTGGGTTGTTGACCAAGATGTCCTTCAAAGCGGTGAAGGCCAGCTGAGCAGTGTCTTCCCACTCAAACTTCACCCCTTTCTTGATAAGGGCTGTCAGAGGCTTAGCCATCGCCGCGAACTCCTGGATGTGGCGACGGAAGCAAACAAGCACCCAGGAAGCGGCGGACATCCTGCACTGAGCGAGGTCGCTTCATGTCAGTAATGGCAGCAGTCTTGTCGGGGTTGGGTCTCACACCTCAGGACCAACAATGAAGCCCAAGAGCTTCACCTGGTGCTTGGCAAGCTCACTTTTCTCCAGGTTTAACTTCATCCCTGCGTCATGCAGAAGAGCTAGAGTGTCCTGGAGATGCTGCAGGTATTCGCTGAAGCTTGCCGATGCAACCACCACATCGTCCAAATACGCAAGGGTGTGTGATGTCCAAGACAGAAGCCAAGACAACGTTCATGGTCCTCTGGAACGTCTTCGGTGCAGTTGAGAGGCCGAAGGGAAGTCTGCGAAACTGCAACAGTCGATGGCCGTCACTGAAGGCAGTCTTTTGGCGATCAGGGTGCACAGAGATGGCCCAGTAGGCTGACCGACTGTCGAGAACAGTGAACCAGGTGCGCCCTGTCAGAGAGTCCAGCATCTCGTCAATGCGGGGAAGAGAGGTAGGCGTCTGGGGTCGTCACCGATTCAGGCCCGGTAGTCGACACAGAACCGGTGAGTTCCATCCCTCTTCTTGACCAGTACCACCGGTGACAGCCAAGGGCTCGAGGATGGTTCAATAACGCCTTGGATCAGCATACGGTCACACTCTGTGCGTATCCTTCTTTCATCTTCTGTGGAAGCCTCCACAGTCGCACACAACTGGGGTATCGGTTGTAGTGACGATATGATGCTGCACTCCTGGAACATGCCCTACTGCCAGCTTGTGTCCTGAGAACAGAGTTGGGAAACGGTCTAGCACTTCACAGCTGCCCCTCCTGGTCTACTGTCAAATGCCCGCGGGCAATGGGAAGGGGAGCACCGACTGCCTCAGTGCCACCAGTACCTGAGTCTACAGCAGCACAGGCAGCCTCCAACTCGTCATGCTGACACGCTTCATCCAGGGCAGGTGTGTCCGGAAACACGAAGTCCTCGTCCTCGTACCCAAATCCAGACATGCAGTACTGTGATAATCATCGTCCTGGAACTCACCACAGGCCAAAAACTCGTCCTCCTCTGGGAACTCTTCTGACTCCAGGTCTGGAGTGGCCATGGCCATCAAGTGTTCTGCAGGAGGCTTGCTGTCTGGGGTGTCGGAGGTCATCGCAGATTTGGGACTATGCATACCACCTCTGGTTCCAGGAAAGAAGCATACCCCAACACAGTACCTGGATGATCAGGTGCAGGTCTCAACAATGGCCAGGCGTGTGTCATCAGGAGAGCTGCAGGTCACAGTAGCAGCCACAAACTTGCCAGACCTAGCCTCTACCAGTCTCCTCAGCTACATGGACAGGTGAGATAGCTACCGGTGAAGGGGACTGCGATAGCTCAGGGACCTCCACTGCTTCAGGGGTCTCATCAGCGGCATCATGGCAAGCAGGCAAGTGATAACCAGTTGTGCCCCCTCTGGTGAACGATATTCGGTGACGGTAGCCATCTAACTCCACGTAGTTCTTGGAAGAGAGGACCTTCGAGGATCATGCGGACAGGGAAGCGGTGTAACAGGTCCATACCCATCAAGATGTCGCCGGGGAAGCGAAGACCCTCTATAACACAGGTCCGGTGGGTGACATCAGCTTCGGATGGATGGTGAAAGCAAGAGCCACTTCTGCCACAGCAGGGGTCAGCTGGCCTGAGACGCCCTGTAACGCTCTTGAGCTGGCGTGCAAGCGGACTCCTGGCAGGCGTGTAACGGCCTCCCTCTTCATCATCGTCACCTCTGACCCTGTGTCCAAAAAGCAGGAAAACGTCTTACCCTCCACCTCAAGGACTATCATGGGCCATCCAGTGAACCTAGTTCTTGGCTGGCTGTTCAGTTCCCGTTGTGCTAGCACGGCCACCCGCAAGCTGGGAGACTCCACCTGAGCGGCCTTGGCCAAAGGGACACGTAGCTCTCAGGTGCCCTGTCTCACCACAGTTGTAGCACCGACCTCTACCTCGCTGGTGTGATGGCCCTCCATCAGATGGTAGTCGCACCAGGTCGCTGCCGACTTCCCTTCCTGTGAGGAGACCATCTGCGGGGTGATGTTGCGGCAGGGGTCCGAGCTGGCTGTGAACCTGTGCCAGGAACAGTGGACACAGGTGTCCCACCAACCAGCGCCGCTCGAGGCAGAAGGTCCCCGTAAAACTCCGTGGCCACACCACGGAACTGGTCCCGGAGTTGAGCCTTGAAACTCACCCAGTCCTGTATGTTGGTGAACACAGGACTGTTCAGCACTGACCAGGCATATCTGCTAACTCTGCTGCGTGCCATGCGGATGTAAGCCTCGGTGGCAGGCCGGGCCGAAAACTCAATACTGGATATCCAGGACTCCAGCTCCTGACTTCGCTGAATGCCCTGGGAGGCAGGCGTCTCACTACAAAAGACGGGCACCTCATCACGTCCACTGGCCAGTGTAGAGTAAGGACCGGCATGACTACACGGTTGAGCTGGCTCTGACTGGAAGTAGGGCATTGTACAATTCACAGCTGCTGGAGGCGCCATGTATAGATGGGCAGGGGGCTCTGAGACCGGTGTAGCTTGCTGCAGGTGCGGCCATACTGTGTCGGCTGAGGCAGCACTGAGGGTTGCGGATGGGCCGCAGGCCCTGGTATGGACCCCGACAACATGGGTGGTGGTGGTTGCAATCCGGCTGCAGAGGAGGAAGCTGGCTCTCTGGAGGTAGCAGCTGCAACCCACTGGTGCCCTAGGGTGTCTCTCCTATCTCCTGCATCAGCATCTGGCTGGCCACCCAACACAGGAACCAAGTACGAGGCTACAGGTGCAGGATGTTGCGTACTTACAGTCACAGGTGGAGGCAGACGAGGCGGCTGCTCAGCGACCTCCTCACTACGAGGCTGAAGGGTTGACAAGGGTGGTAGCGTAGCAGCAGCAGCTGTCACCATCCTTCGGCAGCGGTGGACGGTGTGGGCTGCTGGCTCTTCAGGAGAGTCGCCAATGCCTGCATCTGTGACTGCATGCGGGTCAGCTGGTCCCCTATCTGCGCACCCAACCAGTCCATAAGCCGGGCTTCCAACTCAGCCAGTTGCGCTTGCGGCAGCTCTAAGCCACTAGCCGCAACAGCCCGCGCATCTTGCAGCACACCTCCCGAAGCCATGGTGGTTCAGCCTCAAGTCCTGCGTCCTCCGGGGTCGGTGGGCGAGACCCTGGCTGCGAGGTCTTACTGCGGGGCATGGCAGTCAGCGACTGTGAGCTGTGGGCCGTGAAGTGCGTAACCGCAAACTATACTGGGCTGGCCCACAGCCCTCCACATCGCACTGAAAAATATCACTGCACTTTAGGCACAACACACTGGCGGTAACTCAACACCCTGCGGACAAAGCATCTTTCACTCAACACGGTTCACAAGCAGAGGCACCACAGAAATAAATAAAATAAATAAAAAGTTGATAAAAACAAACAGTTCACAAAGGTATGCACTACACAAGTAAACAATACCAAAGTTCATAAAAACAAAGAGCACTGGTAAAACAAATAAAACATAAAAAGGCAAAAATGGCAAAATGACAAAGGTTAAAATGGGTACTGGCCGGACCTAAAGCACACAAGTAAAACAGAATAAAAAAAACAATAAAAATACATAAAATGAACCCTGAGAAAATCAGAAAAAGCAGCAGTAAAACCTGTTAAAAGCAATACAAGTACCCACTAAAACAAAAATCGAAAAAGCCGTAAAATGAAACGTGAGAAAATAAAAGCAAGATGCAGTAAAACCTGCTAAAAATACAATTACCCATAAAAGTTAAAGTGAACAGCTAGAAACAAACCCAATAAAACAAAAAAAAAACCCATAAAAGTCAAGTATAAAACAAGAAAAAAATTAAACCCCATGACATTTACCTAAAACAATTAATACTAAAACCCCATGACATTTAAAGTAAAACAATTAATACTAATACCTCATGAAATTTAAGTAAAAGAATTAATACAATAAAAACAAGGCGCGGGCAGGGATGTAAACAAAAACCCTATCCCTCCCTAGCCACACGAATCTGTAGCGGGGTTAAGTGTGGGGGCACCGACACTCACCTTACTACAGGAGCTGACGAGTAATCCTCGGACCGTAGAGAAGATGTGGGGATGGGCATGGGGAAAAGCCGGCCATTTCTACCTCCTACAGGAGTGTGATACAAACTGTTCATGCAAACGGCTTTATTACGAGCACTATCACTACTACAGCCTCGGTATCACAGATTCAGACACGT
>NW_020872922.1:242501-260001 GCF_003789085.1 Penaeus vannamei
TCATCTTGACATATATATTGCTGTCTAAAACTATCTTAGCTATTGCCATTCCTACTCTTATCCATTATTAAAGTTTATACTACCTTACTATACTTACTTATCTACTATATATATATATCTTACCTATACTGTATCTATATCATCTTATCTATTTATATATTACTAGTATTACATCGTACTCTCTATGTATCTACTATTATAATACTCACCTACTTCTAACTACAGTCTTTATATTATTACTCTCTTATATATATATTCTAGTATACATTTTGATCTT
Organism: Penaeus vannamei; assembly: GCF_003789085.1. Lineage (NCBI taxonomy): Eukaryota > Metazoa > Arthropoda > Malacostraca > Decapoda > Penaeidae > Penaeus > Penaeus vannamei. Next base: position 242,779 of record NW_020872922.1, read on the forward strand.
CATCTTATCTGTCTATTATTATATGTCCTACTTTATAGAGTTACTATATCTTTCATCTGTATTATATACCATAAATTTTACTTATCTAGTACTATTTATTATTATCTACTATCACTTTAGGTCTTAGATAGAGTTCAGACTAGATATGTCTCTCTGTATCTCTCGCCCTTACTCTCTTCTCTAACTGTCTACTCTATCGAATCTCTACTATTGATCCTTTAGATCTTCTAGCGTATACCGATTCATTAGACCTCTCTCTAGTCTACTTATCATCTCTCTCTCTCATCTTCATCTCTCTCTCTCTCTCTCTCTGTCTCTCATTGACTCTTCTCTACTCTCTTTCTCTCTCCTCTCTCTTCTCTCTCTCTCTCTCTCTTCTCTCTCTCTCTCCTTCTCTCTTCTCTCTCTCTCTCTCTCTCTCTCTCTTGAAACAGTCAACAGACGGATGCAATTGATATGGAGGATGAAAAAAGACACCTCCAATTTAAATCAATGCCAAAAGGGCAGGAGATAGTGTTGCAACAAAAGGGCAACATAACCAAATACTAAGGATAATGAAATTCTGTAAGAAAAAAATGAGGCCAATTGATATGTTTACATAATTAATTTCCAACCAGATACTAAGTGTCAATATTTTTGTCTACTCTATATATGCATAGAAATGTATTCAGCATAAAGACGTTTTATTAGCAACAATACTTGAGATATAGGAATACAAGGTGACTAGTCATTTGTAGATTACTCAACAGACATGATCTTATTCAATGTATTTTGGTATGTTTCATAAAAACAGATTGGAAGAATTAGTACATTCTTGTTTTTCATAAACATTTAAATGTCTCTCATGCCACTTTTCTTTTTCAGATACTGCAAGGAATGACATGTAAGCAGTCTATGCCTGAGAATGTTGAGCAATGGTCATCTAATATGGGTTTGTGCAGTGGCAGTAGTCCTTTGTGAGGCCAAGATAGAGGGTATACACCGCAGCTCGACCTCAAACATGGATTCATGTAAGATTCTGTGCAAAGGCAAACTCTTGAAGCATGTTCAGATGGCAAGGCTGTTCAATGACAGCAAACTTTTTGTTGATATGAAGCTTAAAGAGTCACCAGAGATCATTGAGAGGAAGTTCCAAACTCTCTTGAACCAGACCAAGAACCAGCCACCCAGACAACAGCTGATGAAATTTGTCAAAGATAATTTTGAAGATCCTGGACAAGAGCTATCCTCATGGGTTCCTGAAGATTGGAAACCCATGCCTAAGTTTACTTATGATGTTTATGATCTACCGCTGAGAAACTGGGTGCGTGAGGTCAATGAGAAATGGAAATTGCTTGGACGCAAAATGTCAGTTGATGTTAAGGACAGTAGCTATCTCTACACTCAGATATACATACCAAATCCCTTTGTCATCCCAGGAGGTAGATTCATAGAAGTCTATTATTGGGACTCTTATTTCATCATTGAGGGCCTGCTGTTGTCAGAAATGTTTGATACTGCTAGAGGGATGATTGAAAATTTCATTTACCTTGTGGATCAGTTTGGTTATGTTCCTAATGGAAGTAGGAAATATTATTTGGGTAGATCTCAGCCACCATTGCTAATTGCAATGGTAAATCTCTATTTTGAGGCTACCAAAGATGTCAGTTTCCTAAATCAGAGCATGGGAGCTCTTGAAAGGGAATATAGATTCTGGCAGAATAATAGATCCATAGAAGTGAAAGTGGAGGACAAAACTTACAAGCTGTATCAGTTTAAAGTGACAACCACAGAGCCTCGACCAGAGTCTTATTATGAAGATGAAGAGCAAGTGAAAGGTATTAAAGATGAAAAGCAAAGAGTGAAAATGTTCTCAGAAATTCAATCAGCAGCAGAGAGCGGATGGGACTTTTCTTCTCGTTGGTTCTTAGCAAATGGGGAACACACAGCTGAATTTAAAGACATCAGTATTTTATCTATTGCTCCAGTTTGCCTCAACAGTATAATGGGTTTGAATGCAAAGTTATTGGCACGGTTCAGTAAGATCTTAGGAAATAAGACTAAATTGGAATTTTATGAGAACTTGGCTCAAGAGTCCAGTTTGACAATGAGCCGTATATTCTGGAGTGACCGGGATGGAGTTTGGCTGGACTACAATATTGAAAAGAAAAAGCTCATACCAGGATTTTATCCATCTAATTTGATACCACTTTGGGCTGAGACATTTGGAGAGGAAAGAACTGGAGAGGATCAAAGAACTCAAGTTGTTTAGTCACCTGAACAAGTTGTGGATACGGAATAGGAACCATATTAGCAAATTCATAGGTGGCATTCCTGCTTCCCTACTTGAGTCAGGGCAGCAGTGGGACATGCCTAATAACTGGGCACCATCACAGTATTTCATTGTCATGGGTCTCTATAAAGCTAGAAAACACAGCCCTCGAGCTGAGGAACTTGCTTTTACCCTTGCACGTGACTGGGTACGTAATGTATACGAAACCTATATGAATTCTACTCCTCACACAATATATGAAAAATATAATGCCTCTGCAATTGGCAAGATTGGGGAAGGTGGAGAGTACGAAACACAGGAGGGCTTTGGTTGGACGAATGGAGTATTAATGAAATTCCTGAGCATCTATGGCCACAAGATACGAACAAAGGACGTCTACGACCCAGCGCCACTTGCCATTGGAGTTGTACTCATGTTAGTGTCCATAATGTCTGTAGTAAGTTATATGTACCGAGTACGTGTTTGTCATAGAAAAAGATGTGAGCCAGAAGCAGAGCCAGTAATGCCTTGAAAGTAGACCACAAAGAACATATGCCTCATATAGTAAACACTGGATGAATGTTATATATTTTCGTTTAATAAAGGAGATAATAAAAGGCCCCTCCTAGTCGTCCCACACATCATCATCCGCTTTCATAGCGCTCAAGAATAGTCAGATATACCCGTGATTAAATAATATCTATTAGCCGTTCAGATAGTTATTAAGCATTTACAGCGAGTTATATAAACATAGCTGTTATTAAAGACGACAAATGACTTGTATGATTCAACGAGAGTTTGAGTCGATATATGTAAAATATATGTTTATTAATATTCATATCAACTTTGAACTGAATTAATAACAATATTATGTTATTGAAATTGAAACGGTATGCAGGGTTTGAATTGCTTAACATATATACTAGACATGGAAAAGGGAACACTCAAGAAAAACCATAGAACAATTAAGATATATTAATTAATTACTTTTATCGTATTTGTCCAGAACGCATGTTGTCAACCGATTATTTGATATTGTTCGCGACCGAAAAAGTTACAGACACTTGGATACATGCTTATTTATACGCTGTTAGAGCGTCTAGTCCTGAGTTAGAATAGTGATGAAAGGCTTACCACAACGCATTATGGGGGATAGAGATAGCAATATATTTAAGGAATTGCATTATTGATTGAATGAATATACCAACGCAATAACTTAAAGTATCCTTTCTATTGAATAGTGTGTAATAAAGTGCCATAGCATGCCATTCAGACTGAGGCTGGTTGCTGCTCTAGAGACAATGGACACTTTTGAAATTTTTTCTAAGAACAACTGAGAGCAGATGTATAATGTGATGCGAAATTTGTAATAAACGATCTATAATTGGTCACAAGCTAGCGAGAACAAGAAAAGCAAAACCAATGTTTAGTCATTATCCATCACTTGGAATGTAGAATAGTAATATATGCAGTTGACAGTAGCCGATATACTCCTCAGAACAAGAAATATGCCAGAGCTTCTTATGTAGAGAATTAAGACATTTCTATCAAAAAAATATATTTTTCTGGGCGTCTGCAAAAGACATTATCCATCCAGAATGTGTATATCGTAAAGAGCTAGATTTCCTTACCAGCCACGTCACCTTACTTCCTAATGAACTCACAATGAAAGATGTCCCTCGTAGCTAGATGGTGTGTATGGGTGAAAACGATCGAAAGGGCGAGACATGTAAGAGTCCATTAGCATTTGGATATATGTCTGTGTACTTAAAACTGAAGAATTCCGAGACACGATAACACTTTTCGCGAGCCTTATGACAAAATAACAAGTCGTGAACCTAACAGGAGATAGGTAAATCTAACACAAACGTTATTAACTCTGCTTAAGAATCTAGTCCCGTTGAGTGTGTGAGAACACAATATCTGATTATGGTTACTCCCATTGCTAACTCAGTTTACGAAGTGGTACATATTATCCCTTTAATTGCGTCAACTCGAATACTGAGCTATTTATCAGTATTGAGTTCCATTTTGTCCATAAGTAGATTGTGTACAGACTATAAGCACAAAAGGTTACTTGAGACAAGAAGCTTTTTTAAAATTTAAGCTTTCGATCACCGATCATTTAATTAGATGCTAGAACATCACACATTATTTGCCCATATGATCGAGTTACCAATAGGAAGAAAATAAATCGTTCTCTCCAAATATAACTTCTCATCTCGTCTACTCTCTCTTCTCATCTCATTCTCGGCTCTCGCGCATTCGCTTCTCATCTCTCTTATCTTACTCCACTTCTCAATCTACTTCGATACGACTATCTGCTCTTTTCTACATTTCTCACTCTTTCATTCTCTCTCTTCTCTCTCATTCTCTCTCTCTCGCGGACCAGTCTCCTCCCTCTACTCTCTCAATCTCCATTGCTCCTGACAGATAACTCTCTCGTCACTGTCCTCTCTTCCCGCCGAACATCTCTGCATCAAACAGATCTCTCACTGCGTGCGTACTTGACACTCTACGGACTCGTATCTCTCTCTCGCAGTACATACTGAGCTCATTCTCTCAGTCTCTCTCTCTCTCCTCGTCACTCATCTCGTGGCGTCATCGTCGGCGCATCCCGATCTCCTCTCCTCTGCGTCTTCCCGAGACTGTCCGTCCCTCTCGGTCGAACCTCCTTCTCCAGATGACCTCAGAGCGTGGATCCTTCTTTCTGCGGCCCTCCTCTCTCCCTCGTTGGCAAGGTCCTTCTTCGGTTTCTCCCTCCGCTGCCTCGCCTCTCTCTTCTCTCTCTCTCTCTCTCTTCCTCTCTCGTCATGCCTTCTATCTGCTCTCTCCTCTCTCATCTCAGAAGTCCTCAAACTCTCCAGACTCACATGCCGTCCTGCGAATTCCTCACCCTCACTCATCTGATCTACTGCAATTGCTCACTCACCTTTCACTCTCACTCTCGATCTTTGGCCCGGTGCTAGTCATTGGCGCGAGAGCTCAACTCACTCATCATTCTCTCTCTCACTCCGTGCATCACACTCTTAAATCATCTACAGTATCTTCACGTACGCGTGCAACACACTTGCGTACTTCAGTTAAACTACAACTCACTACAATCACGCATCATCGAAACATCGAAAACTCTACTCACTTGCACATTTCCACTCATTCTTCAGCCTACATTCACTGCTCCTGTCACTTCTGACTCTCTACTTGCATCACCTCGCTCTGAACTCACTCTTCTTCTACACTATTTATCACAACTTCTCACATCATCTCATCTCACCTCTATATCATCCTTTTAGGCACAACCAGTAAGCTATCTACGAACTCACTTTCACTATCCTATATCATTACACACTCCCACATACTAACCACATCTCTCTTCTCCATCTCGTCGTCGACCTTCACTCTTCTCTCATTCTCCCTCATCCCTCACCCTCCGTTCCTTCGTTCTGTTTATCTCACTCACTTCTCACTCTCATTCTCACGTCACTCAGACCTCTAACTTCTATCTCTATTTGTCTTCGACTCACTCTATGAGTACAAACTATCTTTCCCTTCTATTTACTCATTCCAGCCACTCACTCACCTTATCTCTTGGTTGTGCTGTTCTCTACACTACAGTCACATCACTCTCTCGATTCATCAGACTCACTCAACGAATGATCTCCCAATTTTCTTAATGCTTCACTCTCTCATTGTACTACCATCCAATGCACTCCACTTTTCTCGATACATTGTCGACTCCACTCACTCTTCTCCAATTCTAACCAGCTCATGCCTCAGCTACCATGCGTCATGCTCCGAGCAATTCGTCGACTCTAGATTCTTTTCTTCATACTTCATCTTCTACTTCTCTCATTCCTCACTTTCTACTCCTCTTCTCCTCGTGCAACACTTTACTCACTATCTCTGATTTCAATCAACCCTCTCACTCTCCGCACTCCTACTCACTCCTCCTGCCACCTCTCCCTCTCCTGGCCTCTCCATCATCTCCTTCTCTTACTCATCTCTTCTATCTGCTCCACTCTTCCATTCTCAAAGGCTACGATCTCATCTTCTCCACGTATTCTTCTTGGACCGTCTTTGCCTCTTCTCTTTCTCAGACTCAGCGTGACCTAAGTCAGCGATCCCAGGAAGCCTTCATCTACGCAACGTCGACTCACTCAGCTCCGACATTACATTAGCGGTACTTACTTATCCCTTACTCCTCTTCTAGTTACTTACACAAGCGTCTCTACTCTCTGATTTCTCTGGGCGCGCAGCGTCTGTCTGGTTGTGTTTACAACCCTCAGCAATATACACATGTCGTGCCTGCGACTTCCATATTTCTTCTCCCAAGACCATTGTGATTTGCTGATAAAATCATTTGAGTTTACTTCGCTTTTAGAAAGCTCAGTGTACTGTATTTTAATTTATCTGTTTTTGAGTTGTATTCTACATTGTGGGCCCGATGGCAAGATTTGTCGCCGCGGGCGCTCGCGTGTTTGTATGTGATGTTTAGGTATTCTTTCCCGACATTGAATCGATTTAGCTGATATTTGCCTTTACATCAAGCGGCTCTATAATTTGCATGGATAATTTTGTTCTAATCAGGCCGCGCCACAAGTAACATAACTTGAACATATTTCTAGGCTAAGCTATCGATGTGTATTGGCCATGGAATATTTATATTAAAACGTAACAATGTCCGAGAATAACCGTCATTTTGTTGATATAAATATCTGCTATTATTCGTTCTCAATAGATTCCATTTTCATCCCTACTTTTTTCTTGTTGATTTCATTGTGAAGGGCCTACTTGCTAAGTGCGTGTGGCAGTATGATTAGACCATATATTCATATGAAGTAAAGATTTCAACGCATATACTTGAGCGCAGTGTAGATAGCCCGGAGTCTCCATTTGTACTCATGATGAATTTTAACCTTATATTCATTTTAGCTTGATCGCTGTAGGCATATCTCGTTCTGTCATTGCTGTATAACATAAGCAAATATTTGTTAGATTATTTAAATTGTGGTTGAAATGTATTATTTTGAATTGGTTCTACATAATTTTTATGTTTTCCTTGTTCTTTTATTTTTGTTTTATATTGTTTTTTCATCTAAAATGTAAAGTTGTTATAGTCCCTCATTTTCTGCCATATGGACCTGATCCATTAATGCAGATGCTAGCTATTACTAGTATATTTTTTCTCTTTTTTTCTAGTGATAATTGGTCTTATAATAACTAAAGCTCTTACTTTTTGTCGGGTGCCTGATTCTGTAATGCTCCACTGCGCAGGTAGTATATCTTAAGTTTATCAATATCACTAATGAGCCTACTTCTTACTATACAACTAGAACATAAACTATACAACCCGATCTCAGTAATTTCATGTAGTAGGGATGCCTCTCAATTTTGCCTACCCGCCTAAAGTGAAAATATTACGCCCCATAGAGATCTTACGAGTCCCGATTTGTTAAGTATGTGAAGGAGATCTTAATTCCTTCAATAAAAGTTGAGTCATTGTTATATACATGCTCAGTTTCAAAGGCATGCTGATGCAACCAGCCTTATACCGAGTGATGAACTGTACATACTTATCTGATTAGATGTAAATGCATATCTCTCTTCTTCTCTGTCCATGTTAAGTTTTCATCCTTCGCCTCTTTCTCGTGCTCCCCTTTCCTCTCACCCCCCCTCCCCCGTCTCTCCCCTCTCTCTCCCTCACCTCTCTCTCTCTCTCTCGTTCTCCTCCTCTCTCCCCTCTTCTTCTCTGCTTTTCACGCCTCGCTCTCTCTCGTGCCTCTCTTCTCATACTCTCTCTCATCCTCCTTCTCTTCTTTCTTTGTGCAGTTGTGATGTGCTAGCGTGTGTAGTGATGTGATTTGTTGATTGAAAAGTCGATAGGGTAGCGAGCTGAGATCTTTGGCATGCTACAGCTGGTGAATGAGATAGTGTCGAGCGTGAGTGATGTAAGGTGAAGTGAAGTCGCTGAAAAGTGAGTGGATCGTGATAGGGTTAGCCTAGATGGAAAGTGAGTGTTGTTGGATCCGAGGTGCGGAGTGAGATGAGGTAGTGCGTACGTGTAGTGTGTAGCGTGATGGTAGTGTAGAGATTAGATGATGCAAAGAGTGTGTGAGTGTGGGTGAGACGCTTTGTCGAGCGCGAGTATGCTGTTTGGGCAGAAGTGTTACAGATGTGGTCACAGAGTGGTGTTTCAATGTCTGTTTCTCGAGAGATGAGAGTAACATAATATTGTTAGTTTAGTGTGCGTTGTAGAGTATGTGTAATGAATTAAGTGTTTGAGAGAGTTAGTGAGAGATGCTTTGAATTGTTCTCAAATATGTGCCCACTTGCCAAAACATTAACGTGTATTATAATAGTTCATGTAAGAGCATCGCGGCCCTTTGTGACGTGTTATGTGTGGAGGACAGTGTAAGTGTGTCGTCGTTAGTGTTGTGAGAGTGAGAGATAAATGATTAATGTGAGCTTTGTGTTGAGTGAGCTGTTAGTGTTGATGTGGTGTGATGTTGTAGTGTGTGTGTGTGGTTGACTGTTGTGTGTGATGTTGTGTCTGTGGTGTGGTGGCTGTTGTGTGGTGTGTGTTGTGTTGTTTTGTGTTGTGTGCTGTGTGTGTGTGTGAAGAGTGAAGGGTGGTGGGGTGTCTAACTCCTTCCCGTTTGCGGAGGAGGAAATTGTAGACCAAGTGAAGTGATTGATTTGTGAGTGAGTGAGTGAGTAGCTGCCTGTTCTTTCTCTCGTGCGATGCGCATGCGAAAGCCTGCACATCAGCACCATTTTATTTCTACTGCGTTCTATTCTTATATGCTTCTGCCTCCTATCTCTCTACTGCGTCACTCTCATTCTCTCTTCTCGTTACTCTCTCTCTATATGTCTTACTTACTTTCATTCTCGTCATGCTCTCCTCGTTCTGCTCCCCCATTAATAATATTATGCTACACTAATGTTCTTCTCTTTACCTATCTTGTTTCTTCGTCTCTTCTCTCTGCTATCTTGACATATCCATCATCTTCTCTTTATTCTCAGTCTTACTGTTAGACATATCGAGTATTCCTGCTCTCCAAGATTTCGTAAGTGATGAGTGCGATGTTGCCCCTCGTAAATATATCTCGTGTTTATCGTCTCTGCTACTACTGTCTCTTAACATATGATGTTCTTTTAGCCTAGTACCTGTGTACGCATCCACTGTACTAAACTATCTATGTCTTAGCTAAGGAAATCAACATCTCAAGCATTAGAAGTGAAAGAAGGACATATGTATATTATCTTTTTTTTCTGCTCGCAAAACTTCATATCTCCATGCATTCTGCTCTAACTCGTCTGTTCTTTACGATCAGTTTCTCTACTTTAACTGTCTACCTATTTCTTCTTCTCATACATTGCCGTTCTAGTTTATATATCGGAACTCCTCTCTTATCTTAAGATCTATCTGATGGCGTAGCCATCGTAGGTTGTATATCACTATTCTAATTTTACCTTAATCTTAATCTATATACATCTTATCATGTTATCTTGTATCAGAGCTATTCTAATCGATTTACATATACGATTTACGTTTTATTTCTCCTCATCTAGGCATAGTGAAGATGTATTTGTTTTCTCTTTACTGGCTCACACTTACTTGTCTATAAGTGCTATGTGTTTACTTTTTTATATAGGATATTAAAATTTATTTCGTGTGATTCAGAATGAGATATATACAAGAAATAAAAGCAATGTGATTTTTCTATCTCTGTTATAACTCCCAAAATAAATAGATATTGATTTTGAGTGGTATTGCTTTAATATAGCTGTAAGAGTAGTGAACTAAATAGGTGTTATGTGTGATACATTCTTACCTTCTATTATAGTTATATTATAATATATATTACAGTAGTAGTGGGTTGTAATATAATATAAATATATGTAATAATAATATATATTTAATATTTATATTATAAATAGTATAATATAGTAATTTGACAAGTAATATATAATTAATTAGCATATAAATTATTATATAATAAAAAAATATATATATATATAGTGGCATTCTCTATCATATACAATATGAATTTTCATATGTAAATATTATCATATATATATATAATTAATAATAATAATGATATAGATAATTTATATACATAATTTATATACTGTACAAGTGTTAATAGTATAAATATTATACTGTATGTAATGCAAATGATAATAAGATTCATAATACGGTGTAGTTAGCATGAATGTACTATAGCATAAATTAAGGTATACGGTTTTAAGGTGAGCTGATAAATTTATGAAGGGATAACAACACATATTTTGCGCGTGTGGAGTGTGTGCGTGAGAGTGAACATTTCTATTGATTATTTTAAGAAAATTAATAATAATGTTTATTATAGATACCTTGATGTATACTCTATATATATAATATAATTGTTTGTCAATTCTTTCTTCCACCTCCTGATGTTTTCCTTTTAAAGTATACATTCCAATTAAAACTTATATTTTTAATTAAAATTTATGCAAAATATTAACCCTTATATATATATGTATGCGAAACAAAGTACTTGATAAGTTGATATATTCTTTGATATGTAAATAATTTGCCATCACTTCATGATCTTTCTTAATATTGAATGTGCCCATTAGACGTGTGTGACATTTTTATTCCTATATACATACTGGTAGTACTATTTAAGGCACCTTTTATGAAATCACATTCCTTTGCCCAATGCATATCAATTAATTTTCTGTTTTTTTTTATTTATCGAGCTTTCTCTCATAAGCATGAGATAGAAAAAATTTTGCTTTGTATATTAGCGATCAAGAAAATTAGTATCTGTACTTTATTTGTAATAAGTCTATTAAGTCTAAAATTCAAGTATGTTTCTTTATGGATTATAGTTATTTACCTGTTTACGATTCTTGAGTTGTAGCGTAATCCATAAATGTTTATATCTTACACTTTCAGTCATTTACAAGAAATAAAAAATACACACTGACTAGGATTGTATAAGATCATATTTCGACTTATACTATGGCGTTAAGTACAGAATAGGTTTAATAAATTTATTTGGGTACTATTTTATATTGATATTATATTTTGTCCCCACATTAGATAAAGAGAATGAAAAACTAGATAAAATTTCTAATAAAATAGAATACAGATATCCAATTTATTGCTAGAAAGAATAACATTGTATTGTTACATGTAATGTATAATATTATTAATACCCTTACATAACTTATACAATATCTTTAAATGTATTCATGATCTATCTATAATGAACATTAGTAGTATATGTGTGTGTAGTGTTTAGTGTGTGTGTGTGTATAAATTATATATATGTATAATACTAATATATTTAAATATATATACCATTATAATATATATATATATTAATTATATATATATATGTAGATAAAATTTATATCTCCATATATATATTATAATATTAAAATATATTATATCATATAATATTAATTATACTTTTATTATATGTGATATTAAATAACTCAATAGATCTCAAATTGTACTAGATCTTTTTGATGTGTGTAATTTTATAGCCTTTAATAGTAATTTATTCTTTGAAAGTATTAATTAGATTAATAATTCATTTTTGCTTTTAGATCAATACTGTTTATTGATATAATAATTTACTCAATGAGAATAACTACTATCATGTCTAGTATTTATATTGCTGTATAATATATCACACACACACACTACACTATCATCTCTCTCTATCTATCTACTTACATCAACACACACACCATCACACTACACACATCAACACACACACACACACATCAACACAACACACATCGACGCGATGCGTGTGCGCGTGAGTGCGCTATTCTCTATTTTCCTATTTTATCCTTTCCTTCCTTCCTCTACTTCCCTTCCTCATTAATCCTTCCTTCTTACTTCTCTATCTACTCCTTCCTATACTACTTTTACTATACATACTTATCCTATTCTCATACTTCACCTTCTATTCATTTATGCTATCCTTCTCCCCTCATCAGCTATATCCTACATCACTATACATATATTACATATTACCTTCACTATTATATATATTATAAATCTCTCTCTCTTCTCCTCCTCCCTTCCCGTCCCTTGCCCGTCCTTTCCGTTAGTCAGATGTATCCTGTCTATGATCTACTCTCATCACTTCTAATCCCTCCTCTCCTCCTTATCCTCTAACTACCATCATCACTTTAGCTACTTTATGTAATATATACATACTCACAACACACTAGCGTATAATCAATAACTATTCATGTCTCCTGTCGTCGTAGATCTGCCTTATATATATACTCCCTATCTATACCTCCTTACCTCGTCTACTTCCCTATTATTATCCATCCCTTCATATACCTCCCTGACGCGAGCGTGTCCTATCCTATCATCAACTACTACTTTACCCTTCCTTATCTCTTTCTATATGTCCTATAATTATTGATAATATTACCTACTATACCTCCACTCTACTCTCTATTCTTACCTTATTATATCCCATTACTTCTCCATCACCTTATACCTTATCCTAGTATATAGTATATCATTACTGGAGGGCTGGGCGTCGCGAGTGTGTTTACACCCCCATTTACATTACCTACCTCCCACTTACCTTCCTCCTATATCCTCTATATTATAACAACATACCCATCTCCTCCCTCGCTCAATCCTTCATCTTTACCTCTTTTCTACCTACTCCTCATCACTATAGTGATCTCACTAGTTATGGTATTGTTCGATCATATTTATATCACTTATAATATCTATATATACTCTCTTACCTATTACATTTTCCTCTTTGTCCCTTGTTTATATTACACAGTTATCATTCTTATAGTCATAGATAGTATCTACATCACTTATATATATATGTACTAATATATAATATTAATATTATAGTATATATATATATATATATACTATATATAAGATACTATATAATGCCTCGATATAGTATATATATATATATAGTATGATATATATATATAACTATACTCTATTATATATGTATAGGTGTGAGCGAGATTAAATGTATAATATTTATGTAATATAACATTCATGTATAATCCGTATCAGATATACCATATACATGCATACATACATATATTAATATATTATAGTTGGATACTGATATATAATATATCATTATATATATATGGAGTGTGGATATATATATACATATGAATATCGTAATTGTAAATATAAGATGCACTAATATAAATGTTTATATATATGTTTATTATATGATACACATTCACTTCCTTACTCCTTCCTTCCTCCCATTCTTATGTTGCCTCCTATCTCTTAACTAAATCCATGATGTGTGGTAGTTTATATATATACAACCTCCCTTACCTTCTATCTTCTATACTATCACATCCCACTTTGTTGTGGTGATGTTACATATAGCTATATATACCTCTACTATTCATCTTCACACTTTACATACCATACATAATAATAATATCATATCACTATATATTATATACCTCTGAGGTATTAATACATAAATTATATATATATCATATATATTAATAGATAGAAGATAGATATATAGCACTTCCATTGTACCTTTCCGTAGACTAGATAGATTGATAGATAGATTCCCATGATAGATCCTCCAGATATCTTCTTCACGTATCCTGTTAGCCGTCCTCCTTCCTTATCGGCTTTCCTCAGATAAGATAGATCACTCGATCCTCAGTACCTCTCACTGCTATGATTAATAGATTTAGCATTAGATCTTCAGAGGAGACGATCCCGTCACCGTCACCTACCCGTACGACTGTCGACTTCCCTTGGCGTGGCGCGGCGTGGCGGAACCTCGCACGTCCCTATCTGATTTTCCCTTCCTCCCGTCCCACCCCTTTCCTTCCTCCCTTGCTTACCTCTCCCCCCTCCCTTCTCCTTCCTTTCCTTTCCTTCCTTCCTTCCTTCCTTCCTTCCTTCCCTTCCTTCTTCCTTCCTTCCTTCCTTCCTTCCTTCCTTCCTTCCCTTCCTTCTTTATTTGTTTTTCACTCTACCATTTTATTCTCACTTTCTCCCTTCCAAAATTTGTATTACTATATTATGAATATTTCATGGTTGATGGAAATGAAGAAAGTTACACCTCTAGTACTCATGAACAGTTTTAGATAAGATCATTAATATCTCCTTTTATATTCTGTATTGAGCAGTTGCATTTTGATGAACACCTGAACTAACAATCTTTCTCTCTGTTTTCATGCATTCATGGATTGCTTTGTGATTTTAAAACACATATAATCCTTTAGGAACGATGACAAGACGAAGTGCAAAAGCAAGAAAAGTTCATAAAGGAGATAAAATCGAGGAAAGCTTCTGTTTGGTGAAGATGGAGTTACGGTGGAACGAGAGCGCGTGTGCAAAATGGATTTCTTAACGTGGCATGGTGATCAGTCTTCGATAGCCTAGTGCGCAGAAGCGAAAAAAGGGTTAAATGTTTCGAGAAGGTTGTGGTTAATGTGATAAAACAAAAACGGGTAAATACTTCCGTCTGTGGGACGTCGGTGCACATACTGCACTAATGGTGATATTATTGTTTTCCTTGTCGTTGTTGAATTCAATGATGACGACCTTCCGACGACGCTGCCGGTCGTGGAGTCGTCGCCGTGGCTTAGTGTTCCTCTTGGTCGTGGTGCTAGGGATGCTCGTGGCGGCGAGGATAATGGCTTCCAGTAGAATGGCCGAAGAGGAACTCGCCCCGTGCGCAGTGCCAGCCGAGCAAAGAAAGAAGTTATTCCCTTTGTTATCGTCTGTGTCGAGTCTCCTGACCCGCTTGTCCATCACGCACTTCCTCTGCTTTGAATCCCTCTGGGGAGCCGTGCAGGAGTCGGGGCCCCTGCCCTGGGATGCTAACGCTCACCTGTGCGCCCTCAACGAGAAGGTAGCCAAGCACAACGAAGCCGAGTTGCTACGTGCCTTCCGACGCCGAGGCCTCACGCTGGAGTACAGCTCAGCGGAGGGCCAGTACACCATCAGAAACGCCTCGGAGGTGAGCGACAAGTGGGTTCCGCCGACGGTTCGAGTCGTGCTGTTCGAAGAAGACGACCGCGTCCACATGCTGCGGCGTGTCGGCTGGCGTAGGCGCGTGCTGCCCCCGGACTGCGACGCCCACCCCGTCCTCCAGTGCTTCCCGCCCCAGCTGGCACTTGACCCGCTTCCCTCAAGGCCGTTCGGGCCACTCTCGCTTCCGGCACCTCGGGAAGACATCGATCTCCTCAAGTTCCATTATCCGGAGACGTGGTGGCGGCCGCTACAGCCCAAGTGTTAGGAACGCGCTGGGGTGTCAAGGTATCGTTCCTCTCCCAGGGCGTCCGAATCAAGATTTGTAACTTTAGCGATGGCAAGGCAAGGTACTTTGTCATTTGAGTCAGTATTAAATGCAGAGTTATTTTTTTGGAGGAAGATATTAGTTCCCGTTCCACGTCCCACAAACTTCAAAATAAATGCAGCATTGCTTATAATAGGTACCTATATATTTTCGGAGTATATAGAGCAGTGACAACCAGTTTTTAAGAAATAAAATGAGATGCATATATAATTCCAGCTTTGATATACAATGGAAGAAGCTATCGAATGCTTGGATTGCAGCATGCAATGTAGACTTTTTAAACGTTTGCTCAAATAAAATATATACTGTCTGCAGTCCAATTTGCAATTGATTGTGAGCATTGCTTCCGAATTGATCGACGTTGGAGCAATTGCAAGATATAGCAATGAAGGTAATGATCTTATATCAGAGAATGATTGTATTTCTTTCATCCTTTCCTTTTAACGTTTTCCTATTTTTTCTCTTTTTCTCTTCCCTCCCTCACTTCCATTCCGGTGCGTTCGTTTCCTCGGTTCTCTCACCTTTCCACAAATTTACATATTCCATCTCTTCCTCTCCCTGCTTTCCCACCTTGTTCCTTTTTCTCAGTCATTCCTCTTCCTCTTCTAGACTTCTTCGTACATGGTGACCTACGGCTGGTTTGTTAAAATTAGCCCAATAATATTGATATATATGGATACGTTTATACAGAAAAATGGGCCTATCCATCTACCCGTCTGATGGATATGCAATTATCTAGCTACTTATCTGATAAATATACACATATAGAGTGATAAACACGGACTTATTTATGTGTATAAGCATGTCCATACGTATAAATATTCATGAGATCGGACCTCTTGCAGTTATGATAAACTGTGGCCAGTCTGGGTTATTGTACTTATATTCTTTTATGTGTAATTAACCATTGGTTGATGTATCGATTAATAATACATTTTCTTATATGGTTATTTTGATGCATATAATATCAGCTAATGTCCTACATATAATGGTTGTGTTAATAGTGATAATACCAGTTAAGAATATGTAATATCAATTATTTCCTTAACAACGTTAGTATTACTCTTCACTTAGCTGTTACAGGAAACATATCATTTTAGTATTTTCAACTTGAGGACATGTTATCATACCTTCCCTGCTTCCGCTTGCTTCGACTCTGCTTAATAAGCGCCTATGCTATGTTTCCTTTTGCTTTCCTGCTTCCTTAAAAAGAAAAGTTTGCCATTTATTTCACAGCATGATTTTATTTGTATGGCACATTGATATCGGTTAGTTGTTTGATGCTATGCTAAATTGTAGTGCTAAGCTTCACATCTAAACTCTCGCTTCAAGATCAAAATATTTTAACATATCCGCATAAGATATTAAATATTAACTTACATATTTACAGCTACACCGGAAAATATTGTTAGAAAATCATGCAAAATATTTTAACTATACTTTTTGAAATACGAAACTGTTAACTTTCCGTTAACTTTCGGGTGTGTGTGGCTTATTTGGATATTGCAAGGCATATTCCATACCTTATAGGAATAAAATCATCTCAGTGAATCTATAGGAATTCCAGAACGACGATTCGAGACATGAATCAGAGCAAGACAAATTCAGCAACCCCCCCCCCCC
>NW_020872922.1:265001-270001 GCF_003789085.1 Penaeus vannamei
CAAGCAAACGCACAAACACCCAACACACAAACACACAAGCAAACAAGCAAGCGCACAAACAGACAATTTCAAAAAGCACTCCCGCAAACAAAAAAATGCAAAACCGTCTCGCAAGCACACGCAAGCGCTCGCCCGCCGACACACTTGGCCCAAAGGAAAGACCGGTTACAGAACAGTATCTTCGACCCAGACTGACCCACATCAGCTGGGCGTTAGGTCAGGAGTCTGCCCTTCCTTACCAGGGTACGCGTGCTATATTCAGGGGCGTGGATTTTGATCGTGTGACCTAGGGTGGTAATTTACTTATATATTATTTATGGTAATTATAATGATTGATATTGTGGTAGGGTGGTATTTAATGGTGTTGTGAGTCATATATTTTACTCGTATGGTGAGGTACAAGTTCAGCACGATTTTTTTCTTTTTTTTGTATATATCTACTTCGTAAGTAATTTGGATTAAGGCTGCTTGAGGTATAGTCATATGTATAAATATATTTATATATATGCTTATATTCCATATATTTATGTATATATATCGTATAGATAAGTAGATATATATGTATATATGATTATATATTTTTTTAATCTAAATATCTATCTATATTGATGTGTATACATATGTATTGAATGTGTATGTTTGAGTGCTCACGCATGTGTGCATTCTATTCTTGTTTCGTGTTATTCGCCGTTTGATGATCTATAATTCACATATGATACTTTAAAAAATCGAGATCCCTCCAAAAAAAAAATACCCGATGAAAAACCTTGATGTCAGTGACCGAGCCAATTAAGGCGACAGGAGGACAAGTGTGTTTAAGGAAGGAAGGGAGGGGGGAGGAGGAGGCGGAGGGGGGAGGGCGAGGGCGGAGGAGGAAGAGAAGTGAGGAGAAGGGAGGGGAGGGGGGAGGGGCGTCTGTCCCGTTACCTGGGTGTATCCTTGCTGAATACACCTGTTACTTGTTTAAGGAGGAAGGGGATGGCGACGTGTTATCAGCTGTTTGTCACCACGCGGAGTAGAATTGATTGAGAGAATTTAATAACCGGAACCGCACCATGAGTGATCGAACGGGACTTGGAGACCTGGAAATGCACCGACACATGGTGGTCAATGGCGAGGCCTTGGCTGGGTGATGGTTGGATGCTAGGACATTGGGGTGGGTACGGGAGATAGTTCTCTACTGTTTGCCTTAATGTGTCTGCCTCTGTCTATCTGTCTCTCTCTCCCTCTCACTATCTCTCTTCCCCCCCTTCTCTCTCTCTTTCTCCCCCCCTCCTCTCTCTCTTTCTCACCCCCCCTCTCTCTCTCTCTCTCTCTCTCTCTCTTCTCTCTCTCTCTCTCTCTCTCTCTCTCTCTCTCTCTCTCTCTCTCTCTCTCTCTCTCTCTCTCTCTCTCTCTCTCTCTCTCTCTCTCTCTCTCTCTCTCTCTCTCTCTCTCTCTCTCTCTCTCTCTCCTCTCTTTCTCCTACCTCCATCCCTCGGTTTACATTTTTTGCATTACATCAAGTTGAATGTATAATGTCAATGAACAATGAAATATTTTAGATGTGATTTACGGCGACTAAGTCTTTTAGTTGAGTAAGGAATGAAGCACATCAGGAAATATCTAAAAAGACAAGAAAATACACAAAAAAGGCCAAATTACCGAAAATTCCACCAACACAGGCTGCAGCCTTCGCTTCCACAGAGAGGCACTTAGACGGGAAAAGGTTAATTACTAGTTCGTTAACAGCATCGGCATGTGTGGTCGCGGTTCGAGCCGAGTGACGCTGCCTGCCTGGTGCTCTCCTGGCCAGCGACGACCCAGAGCAGCGGTTAGATTCCGATGCCAAGGTCTAGGGTTTTCTTTTCATTATCTATCTTCATAATTGTTAGTGTATCGATAATGCCTGTGGTAATGATAAATGGGAAGAGTGAGTCTGGTAACTTTGATGATGATTATGATGATATTTAGATTAAAATATGTTATTATTGTTATTGGTATGACATTTATAATCATGTATGGTTGTGATAAATGAAAAGACAGAACATTATGAGGGGGGAGAGCTGAGAGGATTACAGCTTCTAGTTAAAAAAGATATCGATGGACAAATGAATGCTTCTAGTGACGATAAATGTAATGAAGTTCATCATAATGATAAAAACAAGAACAATAGTAATGATGATTATATTAGTTGTAATAATGATGCTGAGAATAATGGCACTAATAACCCTTATGATGATACTAATAGTAATGCCAATGTTTATACTGATGCGAGTACTAATACTAATGATAGTGATGTGTTGATTGTATCAATATCTTGATGCTGATATTGATGATTGTGATGATAATGATGGCACTGTTAGCAGTAATAACAATAATATAGGTAATGATAACAATAAAAACAATGATGATATTAAAGGTAATGATGAGAACACTAATGGCAATGATAATAACAACAACAATAACAAAAAGATAAGAGGGGAAACTCAAGGAATTCAAGAAAACAACAAATTGCTTGCAGAATAATGTGGACACGGTTCTGGGCGAGTCCGAGTTCCTGTTGGCTGAAATGCCTGCAAAATATCTTGCGTGCGGTGCAGTCTAACCTGACCCACTTCTCATGGCGGAGAGCCTGTGGTGGAGAGAAGAATGACTCTTCTCATGCACTCGAGAAGATAAAGGAGGATATAGCACGTTGGCGAGAAAATGCCTTTGGTGGAGATGCATTTGTACTCCATGTGATCTCTCTGTTTGTTTCTGTGTGTGTGTGTGTGTGTGTTGTGTGTGTGTGTGGTGTGTGTGTGTGTGTGTGTGTGTGTGTGTGTGTGCATGTTTCTGTCTGTCCTGTCTCTCTCTCTTCTCTCTCTCTCTCTCTCTCTCTCTCTCTCTCTCTCTCTCTCTCTCTCTCTCTCTCTCTCTCTCTCTCTCTCTCTCTCTCTCTCTCGCTCGCTCTCTAATTGGCACGTAAACCCAAGACCTGCAAATGCCTCGATCATTACATGCTGAATGCAATTTGAATTTCCTGGAGACATCAACGCGGCGAAAGTAGTTATCCGGCAGATATTTTATGCGTCCAGCTCGCTCTAATTTTCCTTTTGATGTCTTAGGTTTACGTTTCGCAAAAAAAGAAAAAGAAAAAGAAATAAAAATAAATGAAAAAAAATCCCTGAGATTGAAAGAAATATAAAAAACATGATTGTCAGTTTAAGAATGTCACGTTTCTTCGGGTGATGTAAGCGAAAGAAGAAAAAAATCTTTCATGTTTTATATACCATAATCATGCAATTGATGTCATTGTGTGACGGTAACAATGTCTAATCTAAATTGATGTTTAACAAATCTAGAGAGTAAATTAGACAAACAGGCAGGGAGAGAGGGAGAGAGAGAGAGAGAGAGAGAGAGAGAGAGAGAGAGAGAGAGAGAAGAGAGAGAGAGAGAGAGAGAGAGAGAGAGAGAGAGAGAGAAGAGAGAGAGAGAGGGAGGAGGGGGAGGAGAAGAGAAAGAGAGAGAGAGAGACAGAGAAACCGAGAGACAGACAGAGACAGAGAGGCAGAGACAGAGCCAGAGAGAAAGAGCCAGCCAGCCAGACAGAGAAAAGGAAAGGAAGAGATAGAGACATACAAACAGACACATACATGAAAGAAAAATCATCGTTGCTTCACATAATCGGCAACATACGCTTGAATCAGCCGATGTTCAGCGTCGGAGGGAAACAGCTGTTACCACAACGTCAGTTCTGTGACGGATGACGCACACCGTTTTATTATTCTGTTTTATGCATCACCATAAAACCCGTAATTACTCACATGTACTTCTTTATTGCTTCTCCATGTACTTCGCGAAATATGTTTAGCATCATGTATTTCTCTAACGAAATTCTCTTGACAAATATGAAGCGATTCATTGCTTGCAGTCTTTTCTCTCACTTAAGGTAGGTATAAATCACTTATACATCATGTTATTGATTATCAGTTAGAGGTTAATGAAACTTCTTTGCGAGTGATATGACCGACCATGGCAAAAATGCATTGTATCTCGTCTAAAAGCGAACTTTCTTCATACAGAAAAGAAAAAATAATGACTTTCTTCCGAAAAGTATAGACTACAGTTTCCTAATACCACAAAGAAAAAGCTTTAGCGATACTATACGATGGAAATAACGAAAGATATTAATACAAACCAATTATTCGTGTCGCAATGCTATTGTGTCAACATGCCTTGAACGATGGGCGAAGCATCCACAACGGTGCATGGAATCGAGAATGGTGACACGTGACCCTCGCGTGTGCTCTCACCCATGGCAAATTGCGCTGTACGGCTAAATAAGACGTAGCCTGGCTCAGAATGGTGGTTTAGCATCATGTGATGGCACTGCATGAATATTCCATTTTTGCTGGTTATCCAAAGGAACCGGAGTGACATTGGTTTATTTCGCAATAGTGTTTGTACAGCACAGAACCGTTACGGAAAGATTGGTCTGCGAACCCGTGGGACATTCTGGGATCCAAGTCGCGTCAAGGAGGAAGTAGACGATCGCTAATGAATGTTGTTTTGGGCGTCGTTTCTGTAGTTAGCATGACGCCGTAAGACTAATTATGTTGGCCTTGTTCTTGTTGCATATTCTAGGTTATGCATGCTGTGCTCTGTGGTTGAAGCGATGCCACGTATCGAGATATAGTTCACGTAATGTTTTCAAGTCCATACTACTCGCTCTTTTAATGTTCATGTTCTGTAACTATAGCTCTATCTTGCAGCGATACCATAAATTACAGTATTTTTGCACCGTAACGTGATTGCTACGATAACATGTTTAATGTTTATTGTAAATAAGTAATATCACACACTTTCAACTTTGTGCTCCTAAGCATCACACAAACTTTTATGAACAGATTGATATTGACCTACATATCATCCAGCATTCAGTATTCTCTAAATTGTAGTTATTGAAATTAAATATCCCGAACACCAACATCCATAAAGATGAAAATGATGATAATGAATGTATTCCAAGGTTTTCC
>NW_020872922.1:287501-290001 GCF_003789085.1 Penaeus vannamei
TTGGCATCCTCGCCGCAGCAAAAGCAAAGAGATGAGAGGAGTCGGGCGGAGGTGCGATCTGCCCTGGATTCTGGGAGGGTGGAGGGGGGGGGGCTTCCGTTGTTGCTAGTGGCACCTATGTTTTCTTTCATCTTTCTCTTATTATCTCTTCTTCTTTTTCTTCTTCTCACTTAGTCTATCTTCGTTTCTTAGTTTTTCCTCGTGTGTCTCTGCGTCTCTGTCTGTTTGTGGATTTTCTATTTCTATTTCTCTCTGTCTGTATGTATATATATACATATATATACCAATATACACACACACACACACACACACACACACATACACATACACATACATATATATATATATATATATGTATATATATATATATATATATATATATATATAATAGTAGTATATATATAACACACACACACATACATGTATCCATCTATACATTTTTTGCCACGAGGAAAGTGGTCAGAAACTCAAAACATAAACGAGAATCCTTTCCCTTTAGCTATGGCTGATTGGTTGTTTGGTCTTTGTCTCTCTCTCTATATATATATATATATATATATATATATATATATATATATATATATATATATATATATATATATATATGTAAGTATGTATATATGCGCGCGCGCTGCGCGGCGCGCGTGTGTGTGTGTGTGTGTGTGTGTGTGTATGCATGCATTTATATGTATATATATAATGTACATCATATATATATATATATATATATATATATATATATATATATATATATATATATCTATATCTATCTGTCTATATATACATGTATATGTGTAGCTAGCGATACGCCCGTAGTGTGCCAGCGCGCTGAGCCCCCCAGCGGGGGGGAGTCACGCCCGAGCGCCTCGCCTCCGCCGCGCGCGACCCAGGCGGAGGTTCTCGCTACGTGCCCTCGGCGCCTTGACCTCCCCGTAGAGCGGTGGGGATGAGATGAAATTCTTCTTTTTTCCTATTGTTTTTTTATCTGCTTCTTTTCTTTCTTCTTGTTCTACTACTACTACTGCTACTACTACTCATCTGCTACCATCTCCTTCTTTTTTTTACCTTTTTCTTTTTCTCCTTTTCCTTCTTTTTCTTCTTCTTCTTCTTCTCCATCTTTTCCTTCTTCTTAATGATGAAATAATTAGGTTACTCAGGTGAAATGATTAAGGGTTCGTAAAGAATTAATTATATGGGGTTTGGAGAGATAGAATATATTTGTTATATATTCACATACCTACATATCTATATTTACATAATCTTAAATCTATATAAATATATACAAGTATTTTTTTCTTTTCTGTCTGTTTCTAAACATTATAGTAAAACACGAAATTAGGAGGATATTAGGGACAAAGGATACTAGTTTTGCAGTGGTTGTAGAATTTACTTAATTACATTTGTACGTGTGAGTTAGTTTACCGTTCCTTACTAATATTAGAAATAGGAAAATATTTACGCAAGAATGCATGTTTATTTCTTTGTTTGCGTGTGTGTGTGTGTGTGTTTGCTTGCGTGCCTAGGCGCGCGCGCGCGCGCGCGCGTGTGTGTGTGTGTGTGTATGTGTATGTGTGTGGAGGGATCCTAAATCGCTTGTCACAGTCTCCCGACACACTCATGAACAATTAAGAAAAAAAACAAAAAAAAAAAAACAAAGACGCTAGTCCAAGCACGACACGCCCACAAGAAATCGCTTTGCCCAAACATCCCGCCGGAAGAGGAACTTCACGAAGAGGCGATCGGATTCCTCCCAGACCGACCCCGGAATGTGGTCGCCCGAGAGAGAGAACGAAGACGTCTTCGGAGACGTTCTGATCCTCCCTCTGTTCGCGGGACGGGCGGAGGGGCGTAATTGCCGCTTTCGTAGCGGTGAGCGCTATTTTGAGCGGAAATTATGATTTGTAGGGCAGTTAAGCGCTTTATAAGGGGAGGGACGGGCGAGGAAACAGTTAGGAGGCCGTAATATCTACTGTTCGAAATATCCGATTTCCTTGGTGAATATTAGGGATATATATAGGGGTGTGAAGGCACAAGCATATTTATGCTTATACATACATACATTTATATGTATATGTATATATATTTTCATTTATTTATTCTTTTCTTTTCTCAACCAATATTATGATAAATATCTTTGCTGAAACGTACGCTTGATTATATATATATATATATATATATATATATATATATATATATATATATATATATATATATGAATATATATGTATATATATATATATGAATATATATATATATATATATATATATATATATATATATATATATATATATGTATATTTCCTTATTCTTTTATTCTCAATTAGTTTCATAATAGATAGATATCTTTGTTGAAACATACACTTAAGAGGACGATGTTCTTTTGTTCGCTGACACGTAATTTAAGGACTGATTATTTTATCTACTACTTTTACTTCCCTTTCTCTTTTCTTTGGGATTTTTATATTTTCAATAACGGAAAGTCAAGATGATGAATGGAGAA
>NW_020872922.1:292501-297501 GCF_003789085.1 Penaeus vannamei
ATTTCACACACACAGCTCACGACACATACACAAGCACACACACCACATATATTTAACCGTTTATCCTATCATTATAGATTTATATAATATATATATATACTATGTATTTCGTATGTAATGTATCGTGTATAGTTATCCATATCGTATACATATATATACTCATATCTATATATATCTTCATATCATATCATACTCACTATATATATCACTACCATATATGTGTGTCCGTTATACCGTCGTATAATATTCGTTATATATTTAAATACACCATCGTCATACAATACATACATATATAATATTGTATATCGTATATATATATACTACTATATCACTATCATTATATAATCGCTCACCACCTACTATATTATACTATAACTTAGTATGTATATAACACCATATACATCATATCTTCCACTCCTACATCCATCACCTGCCCTACTTACTATACCTACTCACTCACTCACCTCACCCTCCCATTACTACTACCTCACTACTAATACTACACTACTATATATACTACTAACCTACCTCACCTACCTATACTCACCTCACTCATCACTATCAACTCATCATCATCATACCTCACCCTACCCTACTCATATACAATACACACACACAATATGCGTGTGTATGTGTGAATATCACATAATTGAATTTATACATATGTATATAAAATTAGTGTGGGTGTTGTGGGTGTGTTGTATGTGTGTGTGTTTGTGTCTGTGTGCATATCTGTATGTGTGTGTGCGTGTGCCTATCCGCCTCCGTGCGTGCAGGAGTGAGTTGTGCGCTTGTGGATCTTATGCATGAGCGAGTATACACGTATGTAGTCCTATGTGCACTCTGAGCGCTTCCTTCCGTTACCTTCTCGTCTTCGTTGGCGCTCTAATAGTGGGAATTGCGGTGTCGCGTTCCATTGAGCCATATGCGCGCGTGTGGATGTGTACATGTGTGTGTGTGTGTGTGTGTGCGGGATTAGGCTATTGGACCATACTAACGGAAAATGTGACTTTCGTGGATTGAGTGCGACTTGGTTACGGAGGCGGGGTTTGCTGTTATTGTCATTATTATGATTATGATTATGATAATTATTATTATTATTATTATCATTAGTATTGTTGTTATGATTATTGTTATATTTTTGTTATCGTTATAATCATTATTATTATTATCATTATTATAATCATTATAACTCTCTTCTACTACTCACTCTATTATCTCCATTACTCACTTATCACACTCAGTCCTGTCTACTTTCATTATCACATCACTTATCATTCATACATCTATGTATCTTGATCATCATTACCTCACTCTATTTCATAACTTCACATATCACTCCACCAGTCGCTCACCCTACTCACTTCTCATCCACCCCCATTATCTAAACTCTACTCGCTTCATGCATATCTATCCACCATTATCTCTAACATCATTGGGTATACGACGGCATTTCTCTTCGCATTTTTCCACGTTTCCTCGCTTCTCGCTCTGACTTTTCTTCTTTACTTTCATTTTACTCTTATTTCACTTTATTTACTCATCTATTCTTATTATCCCTCTTTTACTTCACTCTCATATGCTACCTCTTTTTTAACACAGGGAATCGAATTTGGTCCTTCTTCGGGTATTCAACTCTGCCCGCTGGCGCACACTGGCTGCACATCTTCCCACTTGCACAATCAACTAACACCGCACACACGTCACGTCACTAAACACTCTCACTCACACATGAAACTACCGCTTCACGCACATCGCGACACACTGCGCACTCACCGCCACCGCTGCAACATTAAGAAATGTCTATTCACACAACACGCATTACGCAGCGCTGCACTCATCACTCCGCACTCTCCCGCAATCCAACTGAAAAAGGAAATCATTGGCATCCCACTCTTCGCAAGGCACACCTTCGCCAACCCAGCGCGCACAACACCTTCATTGATCCCGCATCCCTGCAACGACTCACCATCTCCACTCGCTCACACACTCGTCAAAGAGAAAGTCCCTTTGCGAGTAAAAGCGAGAAAGTGCTCCCTGCTGCATCCGCAACAAAATATGCAGCTTTTTCTTTTTTCTCTTTTTTCCTCTCCATCCTTTTCCTCCTTGCTCAGCATAACCTAATGATGTTACCTCCCCCGCTGCACGCACATTACACGGCCCAAATACACTCTCTCGCGTACAACCTCTCGCTCTCTCTTCTCGCTATTATTGCTCTTTCTATGTCGTCTTAATCCTTACAGTTATTGCACGTCATCAGCTATCACGGCTATACCCTACTAATGCCTTATCGTCACGCCTCTAAGATAACATACTCACACAGACGCTCACACCACCACCTCACGCACCACCCGGTGTCACCCCACACCGCACCAACCGCTACCCCCACGGACCACCACACTCCTCCCTCGTAAACACACACGCACCCTCCGCATAACTCGCGCCAGCCCACCACCCGCAACCCCACCACCTCGCCCACAGGCACCACCACTCTTTCATCCTGCACACTCACCCCGCCCGCTACTGCATATAACAACTTCCAGCAATACCAGCATACATCTAGCCTACGACGCTTTTTGAACACTGCACGCAGCATGTGGTGAGGACGATCAAAATTTGCACCCCAACAGAAATGGTGACGCAGGCACTTCGAAGGAACTAACAAAGCAGGCAACATAGTGAGTGTGAATTCATGATTTGCGAGAGGGACAGTACAAAATATGAGTTATCACACACACTCATCTTCAACTCTTTTGTATTATTCCCAGCCCCCCAGGCCAATTTAAAGTGTTTAAACAAAGGACATGAATTCTGGGACACCGTTTTACGAGTTTAATACTTTCATGCTGATCACTAAGACATTTAGCGTACTTCCTGTTTACACCTCGTTTACACCATCTCTTGCTTCTACACTTATCTCCCTACCACTGCTTCTCTTACACCTATTCTCCAGCGCCCAAGCGGCTCGCTAAATGCCCCACGCCGCTTTGGCGCCGCGCAAGCAAACGGTGCTGTAAACTTACTCGCTGTACATATTCGATTATAATCTCTACGTGAGCCTTAACTCTTTACCACACCTCGCCCTGCGCTCAACAGTCTCGCACTACGCTCTCGTACAATAGTTACTCGCACGCACATACGTAGTCTACACATACTTCTCCAGTCACCTCTCACCACCTTACCACACTTCGCTCTACCACTAAAATTTTACCTCGTTTTTTGATTCCTAATATTGCACTTCTATACCCAACTCCGCCCACGACTCACCTCTCATCGCTCCGTCCATCACGCACGCAACTCACTTCTCTACCTACCATCTCACGCTCCACTATCTCCACGCTCCAGCCACCATCTTAACCTCACACATCACATCTTTCCTCGCACTCGCGCACCACCATCTTTTGTACAACTCAGTTACCACAATACTAACAATGTCGTAACCCTCCCCCCCCGCCCCCCTCACCTGCAGCTTCAAGCTTTGCGGCTGTCCGCTCTCTCACAACCAACAACCTTCGCATCAACAACAACAACACACAACACAACAGCAAAGAACAAAGACATTAGAACTAGAAACTCACGAACTAGAAGCAGAGCCCACAGTTACAGGTTTTAAACAAAAAAAAAAAACATCTTTTTTTGTTTTTAAAACATTAAATCTCTTCGCGGCCTCTGCGCTCGCAAATCAGAGCCGGCCTGCGCTGATCCGGTCGCGCCAATCACGCACTTGAAATTAACTCACTGACCGTGTCTGATCGTACAGACTACATGCAGCTCAGCGGTGGCATCTGGACTTCGCCTGTCGTTATCCGCTACATCACGTCACTCTCCCACTACTTCCCGCCTCGCACACGTAACTGATACACGATCCGGCTCACCGACCCACTCGCACTCGACTCGATCCATCTTCATCACATGCACCCGATCGACTCCCACATCATCCACATCATTCGACACATACCGCTCACTACCACGCACACTCCCCGATCACACTCACGCCAATCCCACACTCACACTCGCTTACTCCTCTACTCACACTCACCACCTCACCTCACACCCTCACCTCATACTCACCTCACCACCTCCTCCCTCACTCATCACTTCCTACCCTCCTCACTCACCCCCTACCCCTCCCCCTCCCCACTCACCACTCACACCCTCACACCAACCACACACACCCCACACCCGCCACACACACACACACCACCACACCACACACCACACCACCCACCCACACCACACACCCACCCCCCCCCCCACCCACACCTCCCCACACACACACACACACACACACACCACCACACTACACCACACACATCCTCCATATACTTCACCTACACCTCACTAACCCCTATACTCACCCTCACTACACCTCTCACCTAGTATATACTACTATACCACACCGCTAGCACACAACCACACACCCGCCACCACACACACACACACACACCACTCAACCCACCACCCCACACCACCTCACACACACCACACACCACCACCTCACACCACCCACCCACAACCACACCACGCACCACCTCCAACCTATACTATACTCACCTACTCATCACCTACTACCTACCTACTCACCTACCCCCCTATACCTACCCCCTTATATATACCCCCCTCACTACCCTCACTACTGCTATACCCCCTATCACTACCCCCATATCACTCTCACCCTCGTCACTACCCCCCCCTGCTATGCCCTACACCTACACACCTCACCCCATAACTACCTACAACCCCTCCACTACCCCTAACCCTCCACCCTCACCCCTACTACCCTCACTCACCACCCCCCACCCCTCACTCCACGTACTATACTCACCTACCTCCTCACCTCACTCACCCTCCTTCACTACTACTACTCACTCTACTCACCCCTCACCTACTCACCCTTAACTATATATACCTACCTCCCTACTGCTACCTCCTCATCCTCATCCTTTAACCTCTACTACCCCTACATATATACATACCTCATACTACCCTACCCTACAACC
>NW_020872922.1:302501-327501 GCF_003789085.1 Penaeus vannamei
CCCCTCTTTTACTCATCCCGCTTCCCTCTTCTTACCCCTACCCCTCTCCCCCTTTTCCTATCCCCCTTTATTCCGTCTCCCCCTTCCTCCTCCTCGTCGTCCCAAACCACACAAAAAAAAAAAAAAAATGCATCACAAAACCTTTCTTCCCCAGGTATTATTTTCCCCTCGAGAGCCTACAACCCCCCCACCTCCCCCCTTTTGACAAGCATGCAACGAATGACAAGGGAATGACAGGGGGGGGGAACTGGCCACGGGTGGGGAGAGGGGGTAGGGGTGGGGGTGAGGGCGGGGGTAGGGGTAGGGGCAGGGGGGGAAAGGTTATTATTCCTTGCAACTTGGGTCGAAGTACCGGTCATTGGGGGAGGAGGGGGGGAGGGGAAGGAGGGGAGGAAGGGAGGAAGAGGGAGAAGAAAAAAGATTGGGGAAGAAGGAGAGGGAGAGATTAGGGAAGAAGGAGGGAGGAAAGGGAGAGGAAGGGGAAAGGAGGGAGAAAGAGAAAGAGATTGGAGAAGAGGGAGAGAGAGGAATTGGAAGGGAAGGGGAAGGGAATAGAGGGGAGGAAGGAGAAAGGAAGGGAGCGGAGGTGAGGGGAGGAGGGGAGGGAAGTAGAAAAGAAAGGAGGGAAGGGGGTAGCAGGATAGAGGAGGGAAGCATAGAGCAAGGGAGGTGGAGGCAGGGGAGGGCATGAGAGGGTAGGGGAGGGGGGGAGGGCAGGGGAGGGCAGAGGGCGATCCCTCCCTGCAGCATAGGTCGATGCGCCGAACGCCTTCTTGTTTCAGCGCCGAATAACGGGGACGGATACATAAAACACTGACAGAGGGCCCTTTGCGAACCTGATGGAATAGATATCCTGTTTTTTTCTTTCTTTCTTTATCTGTTTTTTTTTTTTCTCTTTTTTCTTTCTATCTGTTTTTTTTTATTTTTTTGTCTCCTTGCCTTCCCTCCTATTTTTGGTACACGGATTTTTAAAAAATTCCATTTTAGTTTGTTTATTTATTCTTTTTTTTCATGGGAGTCTAAGTAAGGGTTTTTGTTTGTTCTCTGCTCTCTCTCTCTCTCTCTCTCTCCTCTCTCTCTCTCTCTCTCTCTCTCTCTCTCTCTCTCTCTCTCTCTCTCTCTCTCTCTCTCTCTCTCTCTCTCTCTCTCTCTCTCTCTCTCTCTCTCTCTCTCTCTCTCTCTCTCTCTCTCTCTCTCTCTCTCTCTCTCTCTCTCTCTCTCTCTCTCTCTCTCTCTCTCTCTCTCTCTCTCTCTCTCTCTCTCTCTCTCTCCTCTCTCTCTCTCTCTCTCTCTCTCTCTCTCTCTCTCTCTCTCTCTCTCTCTCTTCTCTCTCTCTCTCTCTCTCTCCTCTCTCTCTCTCTCTCTCTCTCTCTCTCTCTCTCTCTCTCTCTCTCTCTCTCTCTCTCTCTCTCTCTCTCCCTCTCTCTCTCTCTCTCCTCTCTCTCTCTCTCTCTCTCTCTCTCTCTCTCTCTCTCTCTCTCTCTCTCTCTCTCTCTCTCCTCTCTCTCTCTCTCTCTCTCCTCTCTCTCTCTCTCTCTTCTCTCCTCTCTCTCTCTCTCTCTCTCTCTCTCTCTCCTCTCTCTCTCTCTCTCTCTCTTCTCTCCTCTCTCTCTCTCTCTCTCTCCTCTCTCTCTCTCTCTCTCTCTCTCTCTCTCTCTTCTCTCTCTCTCTCTCTCTCTCTTCTCTCTGTCTTCTTTTCTCTCTCTCTCTCTCTCTCTCTCTCTCTCTCTCTCTCTCTCTCTCTCTCTCTCTCTCTCTCTCTCTCTCTCTCTCTCTCTCTCTCTCTCTCTCTCTCTCTCTCTTTCGCTCCCTGTACCTGGCAATGTCCTTTTCTTTCTTTGTTCCCTTCCCTTTTCCCTCTTTTCACTCCTATTTTCCTCTTTAACTCCCTTTATCGTTACCTTCTTCCTTCTCCTATTCTTCCTTCCCACCTCTCTCTCCTCTTCTGTTTTTACTCCTTTCTTTCCCTCCCTCCCACTTATCCTCTATTCTCTCCACTTCCTCCTATTCCACCTCTCTCCTTCCTCTCCTCTTTCTCCCCTCTCCTTCCCTCTTATTTATCCTCTGTTCCTCTTCCTCTTTCTCTCTCGCTCTCATTACCCTTTTTCTCCTCCTCTCTCTCATTTCACTTTACTCTTCCCGACTATCCTCTTCTCTTACTCCCTCATTTTCCCCTCCCTCCTTTTCTGCCCCTCCTCCTCTCCCTCCCTCTCACCCTCCCCCCCTCCTCTTTCTCCCTCCTTCTTAAGTTACCCCCTCCTCCACCCCTGCCTCCTCCCTCTTTCTTAGCTTTCCCACTCCCCCTCCTCTCCCTCCCTCCTCTTACCCCCCTCCCTTCTTTCCCTCCCTCCCTCCGTCTCTCCTTTCCCCCTCCTTTCCTCTTCCTTACCCTCCTCCCCGTCCTCTCCCTCCTTCCTTCTTTCTTACCTCTCCCCCTCCACCTCCTCTCCCTCCCTCTCCTTACCTTTCCCCCTCCCCTCCTCTCCGTCCCTCCCTCCTCCCTCTTCTCCCTCCCTCTCCCTCCTCCCCCCTCTTCTTCCCTCCTCCTCCCTCCTCCCCTCCTCCCTCCCTTCCCTTTCCCCTCCCCTCCCCCTCCTCTCCCTCCTCCCTCCTCTCCTCCTCCCTCCTCCCACCTCCTCCGCCGCCGCCCAGAGTCCAGGCTGGCGGCCGGCGGTACCGTTACCACACTGGCGTGGTTCCTCAGATTCCCTGGGTCACTGATGCCAGACACACACGCTCACATATGAACGCACACAAACACACATGTATACTTTCTCACGGATTCATTCGCATACACGCACAAAAACGCACGTACATATCATACACACAAAAAATACACTTTACATATAAACACACACACACACTCACAAAAAGAAACACACGCACACACACACACACACACACACACACACACACACACACACCACACACACACACACACACACACACACACACACACACACACACACACACACACACACACACACACACACACACACACACACACACACACACACACACACACCACACAC
The DNA here is from genome assembly GCF_003789085.1 of Penaeus vannamei. Classification (NCBI taxonomy): domain Eukaryota; kingdom Metazoa; phylum Arthropoda; class Malacostraca; order Decapoda; family Penaeidae; genus Penaeus; species Penaeus vannamei. The sequence continues at coordinate 305,534 of NW_020872922.1, forward strand.
ACCACCACACACACACACACACACACACACACACACACCACACACACACACACACACACACACACACACACACACCACACACACACACACACACACACACACACACACACACACACACACACACACACACACACACACACACACACACACACACACACGCCCACACACGCCCACGCCATTGCTTATCTTCAAGTGCGAATTGGGTCACTGGAGGCGATCGCAATTAAGGCTTTGATTGAATTAAAGAAAGGCGTCTCCTTTCCATTGCGGTTAATTATGGCCCGGGGAAAGGTCACGTGATGTGGTATGGAGATTGAGAATTGGATGATTATTTTATTATATCCATTTACTTATGTTTATTAATCTATTTACTTACTCGTTTATCTAATTTCACTCGTCTTTGATTTTTTTACACGCACACACACATACTACATGTGTACATCATGTGTGTATGGCTGTGTAATTTCCGGTTGGCTAATTTGAGCTTACAGATGTACATAAACGTGTGTTCATGTTCAATAAGTATTTAACATTTAGCGTGAAGTTTGTATCTACTAGACTGCTTTTCTGTGTCAAGATTATGATTTTATATTTACGTCAAAATTTCTTGCTTGAGGGTAAAAAAAACATATTATGAAACTCATATGACGAAATAACTTGAGTGAAAGAAATATATATTCGTCTATTCATACTGACAATTGATATTATCACTGCCATCATTTGTCTCTCTGAATTCGAAAAAAAAAAAAATAAAAATAGACATATGCCTTTTAGTTAAGAATTAGATATCACTGATCGAAACCTTGTCTACTAACACCAATTTATCACTCGAAACTTTTACCCATTCACACCCACCAAAACAACAACAACAACAACGGCAAAAAAATTCTACCGTAATAACTCAGTAGGTTTAACGGCGCAGCGGATCTGATGGAAGGTGTGCACAGCTGACGGGGTTTAGAGAAGGTCCTCAGTACGTAACGATGTGTGTGTGAGGGAGAGAGAGAGAGGGCGTGTGGGTAGGGGGGGAGGGACGGGAGGGTAATGTATGTGTATTATGTGGATTGCTGTGTTTTATTTTTGATTTGTGTTTTTTTTAAGTTCCTTGTTGGTTGATTTGTGTATTTGATTTTTTACGTGTGTATTTAAGTCTGGTTATTTTATTTTTGTCTCGGTCTAGCTCCTCTGTTTGTCTGTCTGCCTCTCTCTTCTCTCTCTCTCTCTCTCTCTCCCTCTCTCTCTCCCTCCCTCCCTCTCTCTCTTCTCTCTCTCTCTCCCACCCCTCTTTTCTGTTTGTCTCTCTCTCTGTCTCTCTGTCTGTCTGTTTCTCTCTCTCTCCTCCCCCTCTCCTCCGCCCGTCCCTCTCTCTTCTCTCTCTCCCCCGTCTCTCTCTCTCTCCTCCCTCCTCTCTCTCCTTCTCATAAAAATATCACATTTCAACCATATGGGAGGGATGTCTCATAGGACAACAAAGATCACTAAGCACACAAAAAATAGACACAAAAATACAATAACGATAAGAAATAAATTCCAGGAAAAGAATATAAATAGAAGAATAAAAGATCGGATAAAAAGATATAAAAACGACCGTTCATCGCACTAGACGAACACACATCATATATTTTTTCACGTCATATGAAGGATTTTCAATTCACCTCCCAACCTTTTTTCCTATTGTATTTCCACAAGAGAGAAAAAAAAAATAAGTACGAGACAAAGAGATGCTTCAATTATCCCTTTTTTATGTTTTTTTTTTTTTTTTTTAATCTACACATCCGGAAGATAATGCGTTAGATATTTATTTTAGATATCTATTATACTCTGTGAATTTGCTAAGAGATCCTTGTACAGTTTCCCATAAGGGCGAGGGAACAGCGGGGGAGGGAGAGGAGGGCAGAGGGGGGGGGGGGGTATTGGGGTGGCGGGGGTGGGGGCGCTGAGGTCGCTTATACACAGATTTGTGGGATTCGATCGTGTTCCGCAAAGGGTTAAGGGTGAGGGAGTTATGTGGGATTATCTTCGGTTGATGTGCCGTTATATAAGAATGAAGGCATGAAATGTAGATGGTAAAACAAGTGAAGAGTTGAAGGGAAAAGGTAAATAGATCGTTAAAAAGGGAAACCGATGATAAAAATACATGATAAAGTAGGCAAAGGAGTTTACATTAGCAAAAAAAAAAAAAAAAAAAAAAAAAAAAAGAGAGAGAGAGAGAGAGAGAGAGAGAGAGAGAGAGAGAGAGAGAGAGAGAGAGAGAGAGAGAGAGAGAGAGAGAGAGAGAGAGAGGAGAGAGAAAGAGAGAGAGAGAGAAAGAAAATCAGACAATGATAAATGTCAGTGAAAAGATAACGAATAACAAAGTAAATAGACAACAGATGGTAAAGAGATGATTAAGCAAAGGCTCGAATGAAACGGAATTATTTTGACCGAGTCATTAACAGATGCGAAAGAAAATGGGATGCAGGGTAGACTACAGTAGATTTGATTGGTGTTGCATGTTTGAAAATTTAATCTCTGTGAACAAATCAGTAAGGGGCAGATGGTGTATGTTTTGTTGATAATGATTTTTGATGTGTTGTTAGAGAGTGAATCTTAATAAAATGTTTGTTAATTCTTCCATATCAAATATAAATTATTTACTTGACGCCATTGGTCATAAGTGAAGAGGGAGGAAGAGGGAGATAAAAAGAGAAGGGGGAGGACGGAGAGGGAGATAAGGAATGGGGATAAGAAGAGGGAAAGAAGAAAAAGAAAAGAAAAACAATAACAGAAAAAGGAGGGTAAGAAAGGAAGAGGAGAAAAACAAGGAGAGGGAAAAAACGAAGATAAAGTGCACACTAAAAAGGGGGAAAGAAAGAGAAAAAAAGAATAGAGTGAACAATTTAATTTACAGACGACAAAGAGAGACAGAAACAAGAAAATCAATAACAAGGTGAGGAGGATAAGTAAGAAAGGAGAAAAAAACGAAGATAAAGTGTGCATACTTCAAAAAATTGGAAAAGAAGGAGAAAGAGAGAAGAGAACGAACAATCTAATTCACAGAACGACAAACAGACACAGACACAAGAGACGATAGGGGACGTGTCTGCGGTTCATAAAGTCCCCAAATTCCTCAAAACGGTAACTGTTTCTCCCTCGTCGCTGCTCCTCGACGCTCGCCGCCCCGCTATTCGGCCTCAAGGGGGACCATCGCCGCCACAGCTGCGCCGACGCTCTGCCGTGTCACTCTCGGCGGAGGAGGTGGTGGGGGTGGGGTGGGGATGGGGAGGTGGAGGAGGTGGAGGTGGGGTGGGGATAGGGGGTGGGTGGAGGTGGGGATGGAGGTGGTGGAGGTGGAGGTAAGGGTGGAGGAGGTGGAGGTAGGGGGGAGGTGGGGGTGGGGGTGGGGAGGAGGTGGGAGAGGAGGGGTGGAGTGGGGTGGAAGTGTGGGTGGAGGTGGAGGTGGTGATGGTGGAGACAGAGGCGGAGGAGGAGGTTGGTGGAGGTGGAGATGGTGGAGGTGGTGCAGTAGCAGGAGAGGCAGCAGTAGCTGGGGTTGAGGAGGAGGAGGAGGTTAAGAAAAAAGAGAGAAGGAGGAGGAGGAAGAGGAGAAAGAGGTGGGAAGCTCCCCTGCGCAGGCGATGCAGGGCCACGTGTTTTCCCTTTATCACAGTCTCTTTTATTTCTCTTTTTCTGTTTCTGTCTCTTAGTTTCCCTTTCTTTATCACTCTGTTTCTCAGTTTTTTTTTTGTTTCAACTTTCTTCTTTCCCTTTTCGTTTATTTTACTCTGTCAGTATCATCAGTATTATTATTATTAATAGTATTATTTTTATCATCATCTTCAACATAACTACCACAGCTACTATCATCATTACTTTTATTATTACATTATTACCATTTCCAATATCATCGTTTTAATACCATTGCTATTATTGTTCTAATAGTTACTATAGCTACTACTATTGTTATAACGATAATTATATAATCATAGTAATAATAATTATTATCACTATGATTATTATAATGATCCTGGTAATGATAATAATGATGTAATAATAACGATAATAATAACAACAGTAATAATGATGATGATAATAATGATGATGATAATAATAATAATAATAATAATATTATTATTATTATTAATGATGATATTAATGATAACAATGATAATAATGAAAATAATAATGATGATCATCATTATATTCATAATCATTATTGCTATTATTTTTATTGTTATTATTATCATTACTATTATTATTATCATTATTATTATCATTATTATTATTATTATTATTAACACTATTATTATTATTATTATTATTATTATTATTATCATTATCATTATTAGCATCATCAGAATTATCATCCAAATTATCATCATATTTATTTTCTTCATATCAGCCACAACCTTCTGGCTGACCTACTGCACTTGCTTGCCTGCACGCTAACTGTTACGTCACCGCAAAGTTATTCGCGTTTGCTTGCGACTTGTGTTCCGCCCCTATTTTTTCTGATTTTTCCTAAATATAATACAGAAAATGTTTAGGCACAAATTCGTGCTGGAGGAGATATGCTTGTAATAACATCAATTGCTTGTGTGACAATATTTTTTGGCAAGTGTGCTGACTAGCAATCTAGTATTCGGAAAATGTTGATGGTTAAATGACTTTCAAAATAGATATTACTTTGAAATGAATTTTCTCTTTTCCTCGTTTCTTCGAAGGCATGTGTCTATAAGCCGATTGCATGGATTCTCTCTCTCTTCTCTTTCTGCTTTCTTTTCCCTCTCCTCTCTTCTTTTCTTTCTCCCTCCTACCTCTCTCTATTTTCCTCTTAACATAAATATAGGACGGTCGTATCAATACTTTTCTTCGTGATAACTGACCGTTTAAGATCTTCGATTACAGGGCGAGAGATATCATTAGCGATATTAGAGCGATTTAATTCAATTTAAGCGCTGAACTTCCGGTCCGCTAGAGTGCAATTACAGACCTCACGACACGACAGCATGACAGTTAGAAACAGCGTAAGAGTTACCTAGAATTCGATTTCTAAAAATAGATGACAAACGACCTGACAACTGAGTCTTTCTTTTTCGTAGATCAATTTTGTCGCCGCACCGTCAGTGGCTCAGTGTTACTCCTTCGTGGCTCAGTGTAGCCTCGCCATCAAAGGCATGACAGAAATAGGCGCAATCAGCCCTCGCACCGTACTCGAGCTCGGGTTCCTCGCACAACTCCCAAACCTTGAGCACAACAAAATACCGTTAGTCTCTTGCGTTGGTGGATGTTCTCTGGATATTTATACCAATTATGTAAGTAATGGAAGCGTGATAATGTACTAGCAAAAGCTCTAGGAAGTGTTGCATCGCTGGCAGTGACATGACAGAAAAGCACCCGGTGGCACAGTGCCCGAGTCACGCGCGCCTCGGAGCCCGAGAACGCGTTGGAGGAAAACGTTGTGTCACTTCATTCTCGCTCGCATTTTTAAGAATTGTCTGTCTGTCTCTTTTTATATATCTATATATTTATATCTATCTGTCTATATATATATATATATATATATATATATATATATATATATATAATATATATATATATATACATTGACACATGTGTATATATGTACATACATACTTATATATATATATATATATATATATATATATATATATATATATAATATATATATATATATATATATATGTGTGTGTGTGTGTGTGTGTGTGTGTGTGGTGTGTGTGTGTGTGTGTGTGTGTGTGTGTGTGTGTGTGTGTGGTGTGTGTGTGTGTGTGTGTGTGTGTGTGTATAATGTGTGTATACATGTATAGATATGTGTGTGTTCACATATATATATACACAGACACACACACACATACATACATATATATATATATATATATATATATATATATATATATATATATATATATATATATATATATATATATGTGTGTGTGTGTGTGTGTGTGTGTGTATGTATGTTTATATATGTGTATATGTGTGTGTGTGTGTGTAGACCCAGCCACGGCGTCTCCCCCCTTCTCGCTCCTCGTCACCAGGAAGCGAAGCGGATTCCGTCCTGCTTTCCCTCGGCGTCTCCCTATCTGGGGCCGATAAGAGGGCCGGGAGCCACGCCCGCCGTCCCGTTAGCGCCTGTTGACATCGGACCTTTCCTCCGGGCCGCTCCTTTTTGTCCTGTTTTTAGGTTTCACTTTTCGTTTTTATTTTCTTGTTTCTTGGACTTTTCTGTATTTTGAAATTATTTGTCGCTTCCCTTTCTTTGTGACTTTCTGCCTCTGATTATAATTCCTCTGTTTTCGGTCTGACACTGTCTGTTTGTCTGTCTGTGTCTATCTATCTGTCTGTCTCCCCCCTCCCTCCCCCCTCTCTCTTTCTCCCAGTTCCTTCCTCTTTCTCACTTTTCCTCTCCCTCTCATCTTTCCATTCCTCCTTTCTCTTGCCTACTCTCTCTCTCTCCTGCTCATTCCCTCTTTCCCTCTTGCCTTCTATCTCTCGTACTCCCTCTCTCTAAATCGCCCTCCCGCTCTCTCTTTCTCTCCCCACCCCCCTTCTCCCTGCATCGCCCTCATTCTGTCTCCGTCTTTGTCCCTCACTCTCTCTCTTCTCTCTCCTTTTTCACGAACCCGAAAGGTACCATATAAAGCGTACAAAGAAACGAGCAAAGGAAGAAAAAGAAGGAAAAAGAAGAGGAAGAAGAGAAGGAAGAGGAAGTGAGGCGGAGGGCGGAGTGCCCCTCTGCTCAGCGAAGTGAAGAGACAGATAACAGGGAGAAAAACGGTAACGCAAGATAATGACTTGTTTACATTAAAAGCGCTTTGTTATTCCCGCGGTTGAATTGGGAGAGATAATGATGTGTTAAAAGTTCTCCGTTATATGCTTCGTTTTGGTGTAATTGCTGCTGTGTTAGGGCTGAAAGGGTCAAGTATTTACGCATGGTTGAAACGCGTGTGTTATTCCGTTGGATCGAATAGTGAAAATGGAACAGAAGACTCTAACAGATGTACTAGATTACTTTTATAATCTACATTTGCTTTCTTTGGTATTTCCTGTCTTCCTCTTTAAGTGATCGTTACGTGTGAACTGATCTGTATTATATTACGATAAAATAAGTTATAATAGTTTGAAGATTCCAGTGGAATATTTACTTATTTTCATATATCCATGTATTGTTTACGAGACACGAATGCAAAACATCACGATTTAATTCCCTTGCTTTGGCTTATTACTCCACCCAAAGCCACTTGTCCCCATGAAAGACTCGTAAACACACACATACAAACGGTTGTACGGACATCCGCAACCACGACAGATTGACAGTCAGGGGCAGTAAATGTTTGGGTCGGTTACAATAACAATGCCATTCTCTCGTTCTCCATACCACAGGGGGAATCCGCCCTTACCATGGTGTGTGGTTTCAGGTGGGAGAAAGGGAAGGAAGTGAAGGTAAAATGAATTGAAGATGTACTGTAGGTCCTCATCCCGATGCTGTGATTTTGTTCTGTTATATATATACATACATACATACATACATACATACATTATATATATATATATATATATATATATATATATATATATTTATTTATTTATTTATTTATTTATACCTGTATCATGTTATTTATCTACATCCATACAAACACAGACACGAACACATTACCAGGAAAATACAACAGTTCTGAAATATGTATACAGTATCGGTATTCATAGCAGACTAAATGTACCTAGCAGTTGGTCTTATAAACCACTGGATCAAAAAGCACCAAACCAAATAAGGACTCGTCTTTCTTCTCCGAGATATCCCAGGAATAGTCCGTCACTTCAGACCATCGAGTAAGTGCGAGTTGATGGTTCAGCCGCGGTTCTCGGGTACATCGTAAAGGGAAAGCAAACACGCCCGCACACTGTCTCCTGGAATGTCTGTTTCTCCCTCAAGAATCAGAATGAATTTCGATTCACTTTATATTCCCAAACAGACAATTTTTTTCACTTAATGATTGCTTTTGCCACAGAACACCAATAAGCGTTCAATTTAGAGAAACCTGTGCATGAGGTTTAATTAATCCACCTTCAGAATTTGCGCATGTAAGATGACGTCATTCATGGCCGCCATTGTTTACTCGAGCGTCTTTGGTCTCGTCCCCCGCACAGGGCATCCGGTCAGTGGTCGGCGGTCAGTGAATCATTGTAGTGAATCAGAAATCGATTTTCGTCCTTGGTGGTGGTGCTGGGCAAGAAATTAAATACAACAATGCATTGTGCGTATTTATGGGAACATATGCGTGTGAATACGCAAGTATCTACTTATATATGCGCAGAAGTTTGGAGGACAAATGAAGTAAAACCATAGAGTTTACGCCATAATGGATATTGTGAGAGAACCGCCCAACTTCCTATGTTTTTGGCCTCGTGTCCTCCTAACGGAAGTCTGCGAGGGAACTTTGTTTGCTTTCAGGGAGAGGTTTTATCTATCTTTAGTTTTATTTATTTTGTCTCTCGGGAAAAGATGGAATCATGATACATATTTGTTTTGTTGGAAAAGTGATTTTGGGAGAACATATGCTTCCTGTTAAACGTCGTATTCATCCGTACTCAACTATTGAAACAAAATTAAAATATATACGTACAAATACTGTATGGAATACCAGAATTACGGAGAGAATCGAAGAACACATATTAACACCACGAAATCACACCATGGAAAAGAAAGGAAAAGGAAATACACAGAAACCATTTCCTGGACTTAAACCTCCATAAAACACCTCCATATTACTTTCCAGTCCTTCCTAAATTTCCATATAAATACACAGAAGCCTTCTCCACGACTCCATAACCTTCATCAAACCCCCCCATATTTCGGATAAATCTCGAAGGCGTTGTCGGACAAAGGCTGACGACTCCAGCTTGTAATTACCCCGAGCCGCGTTTCCTCAAGGTCAGACCGCCGAAGCCACCGCTAACTACCCGCACGCTCACCAGATGGCTCTGTGCCTGTGATAATGGCGATAGGCAGTGCCGTCCGCTGGAGGGCGACGAGCGGAGGTGGAATGCGCGTGTGCGGTTGTCCCGGAATTTGCAACGAGATTTGGCGATGTGTGTTAGGTCAGTAGATGAGACATGTAAATAAAACTAGAATGATAAAAAAAATCAACACGGTATATCTCTCCTATATTTAATCTACAAGAAAGAACATGTTCTTATAACTGTGGTTTCATATATCTCTGAGGAATACGATTATTAATCATTATTATTGTTATTAGTAATATTAGCATTGTTACTGTTATTATTATTATTATTGTTACTGTTGTTATTATTACCAGTTATTATTTTTATTATTATCATTATTATTATTATTTACTATTATTATTGTTTATTATTATTATTATCATTATTGTTATTATTATTATTATTATTATTATTATTATTATTATTATTATTATTATTATTATTATTATTATTATTATTATTATTATTATTATTATTATTACTATTATTATTGTCGTTATTATAATTTTCATTATTATTGCTGGTATTGTTATTATTATTATCATTGGCATTGTTATTTTCCTTATAAACGTTGCTCATGTTATTATTATTATTAGTAGTAGTAGTATTATTATCATTATTAATATTGTTCATGTTGTTATTAATGTTGTTATTATTATTATCATTATTTATCATCATTATCATCATTATCAATATTATCATTATTATCATTGTTATCAGTATCAATATTATCATTATTAGTTTTGTTATTATTATTATTATCATCATTGTTATTATTATCATTCTCACTATTATTATTATTGTTTATATTATTACTAATATCCTTTTTATTATTATAGTTATCATTATTATTATTACTACTACTACTACTATTGATATCATTATTGTTATTGTTATCATTATCATTATTATTATTATTGTGATTATTATTATTATTACCATTATCATTATCATTATAGTCATTACTAATATCATCACTATTACACTGATCACAATTATTACCATTAATAAAATCATAATTATCCCCATTATACAAAAAAAGAAATACACAAATGAAAAAAACAAATGAAAAAATAAAAAGACTGACCATCAGCCACTATCCCTATAGACGTTTTTCGGGGGCGTTAACCCAGAAGTCCGGCTTGAGAGGTGTCAGAGCGAGGGACTGTCACTCCATTTCGTGGTTTCCGGCGAGTGGGCGAAGGCGTGCACGGTGAGGAGCGGGGTGGCGGGGAGGGGATGGAGGGGGGGAGGGTTTTTTAGGCTTTTGGGATTTTAAATGTGCGTGTAGGTGTATGGGTGTGTGGGTACTTTGTATGTGTAGGTATGTGTGTTTGTTTGTGGTTGTTGGGGTTTGTCTGTACGTGAGTGTGTGTGTTTGTTTTTTTGTTGTGTTGTGTTGTGTTTGTTTGTGTGTGTTGTGTGTGTGTGTTGTGTGTGTGTGTGTGTGTTGTGTGTGTGCGCGCGTGTGTGTGTGTGTGGGAGAGAGAGAGAGAGAGAGAGAGAGAGAGAGAGAGAGAGAGAGAGAGAGAGAGAGAGAGAGAGAGAGAGAGAGAGAGAGAGAGAGAGAGAGAGAGAGAGAGAGAGAGAGAGAGAGAGGGAGAGAGAGGGGAGAGAGAGAGTTTGTATGTTTGTGCGTGTGTGTCTGTGTGTTTGTCTGTACGCCCGTGTTCGTGTGTGTGTTTATGTTTTAAGTAAATGCAACATTATATGCTTCTTGCAGTGACAAAGAGAACACGTCAAATGCAAAGCAGGAAAAGGGTACGATGATATGCAATGATACCAACCCTCCCTTCCTGCTGGATTACCCGCGAATTTGGCAACGTTGTTTCACGCGCCAAAACCAAGTCACGATTCACCTTGACCGTGTGACGTCAGACCCATATTTATTTTATTATTATTACAAATAGTGGAGAAAAAATAGTGCATCACGTAAATGTTTACTATCTTATTTTCAATTTAAATTATAGATTAAGAGAAATATATAGAGTATTTTTATGAATGAACAATCTGCCCATGTGCGCGCGCACACACACACACACACACACAGCACACACACACACACACACACAACACACACACACACACACACACACACACACACACACACACAGTAACACACTAGATTCCTTGATTACATATGACAGGAATAATATATTCAGTATTATACGTACCGATACACAAACAGCCTACCAACACATACATATACATTAAACACACATCCCCGCACAATACACACACACATTCAAACAAACAAACAAACAAACGAGCAATATCTTCTTCAACCCCCCCCCTCCCCCACCCCAAAAATCCCCCATAAGACAAACAAAACAAAGAAGAGCAAATCAAGTGAAGGTGACCGGAGAGCGTCTGAGTGCGGTGCAGAATTCCAAATGGCAGAGTCAAGGACAGATGGGAGGAGGAGGAAGAGAGAGAGAGAGAGAGAGAGAGAGAGAGAGAGAGAGAGAGAGAGAGAGAGAGAGAGAGAGAGAGAGAGAGAGAGAGAGAGAGAGAGAGAGAGAGAGAGGAAGGATGATGGGTGGAATGACGAGGATGCGGGAAGGATGGAGAGAGAGATGGAGAGATGAGAGGAAGAGAATGAGGTTGTTTGGAAAGGAGGAATAGGATTTGTGTTCAGGATGAGGTATTAGTAACGGTAGTAATGGACGATAATGATAATGATAGTGAGAATTAATCATGATGATGATGAAGATCGTAGGAATGATTATCGAATGCCGGTGATTATGATAACTAAGATGAAATAGAAGTAACAAAAATAATAAGAAACAAGGAATAATAAAGCAAAATGAGGCACGCAAGAACACAAAAAGAACATTGATACAAAGAAATTGGATGATGCCCAAGGTGGTAAAAAGAAAGGAATGTCTTAATAAGAAAATCCGCCAGTCTTGAATGGTAATTATTTAATTTAGTATCATTGTGAAATATAGAGCACTAATCATAACAGTCCCAAAGGTAATGGGAAGATTAAATAGAGATAAGATTAATTTAATGAAAAATACAGTATTGATTTATTTTCTGTCGTTTTTTCTTGTTCTTTTTCTTTCTTTTTTCTATTTCATTTCCTGTCTATCTTTTTGTCTCTGATGTAACCAAGTTTTTAATTTTTCAAGTTTTTCTTTTCGACGGAAGTTCCTGAACCAAATTACACAGTCTTGCCACATATGATCTATGTGTTAATCAAATCCTTTTCAAGCTCTATAAATAGGGTGTGATTTGTTCATATTGAAATTTCTATTCTATTACCTATGGAATTATATGATATTGTTTACTATTCATTATGTTCAACCTCACTTTTTTATGACAAAGTTAGATAAAAATTCTGTTGTCTAATATGTCTCTAAATCAAATTCAAATATATATGACTTTGAAATGGTGACTTTATCCCCGCCTTTATCCTTTCTGACACGATTACTATAATCTATTGTATCAGTTCTTTAAGAAATGGGTTTTTTGTTTGCTGATCAAATCTGCATCGCAAGTAGACCACTAAAAGACTTCCAATCAAGAAATTCATCTACACATCATAAAACAAACACTAGTGAATTATAAATGAATAAATAAGGCAACATGGAGAAACACGACCGTTGTTGATTTTGTCCGAAATTGATCTAGTATTTTTTTTAAAATCCAAAGCCATGGTAAGCAATACGAACACACACAGCACACCTAATGTACCATTCAACAAAACCATCCATAACTTTTACATCAAAATGTTTCAAATACTCTACATATATCACCGGCAAAACTGTAAGCCAAAGAATCGATATTATAAAAGAAACCCAGAGATATGTAAAAAAAACAAAAACAAAAAAATAAAATCGATATTGAGTTACGAGGTAAAAGCAATTTATCAGGGAGGGAGATCAGCTGGTTGGCGGTCATAGGGCGATGGGACCACATAGCTTGACTGACCAAGGTTGCCGTCCACGCGAGGGTCTCTCTCTCTCTCTCTCTCTCTGTCTCTCTCTCTCTCTCTCTCTCTGTCTCTCTCTCTCTCTCTCTCTTCTCTCTCTCTCTCTCTCTCTCCTCTCTTCTCTCTCCTCTCTCTCGTCTTCTCTCTCTCTCTCTCTCTATCTCTCTATCTCTCTCTCTCTCTCTCTCTCTCTCTCTCTCTCTCTCTCTCTCTCTCTCAATACACAACAGCACACATACAACTTTATCTATCTACTGATATGTATATCTCAAAGGGCCCATTACCACAAACCTTAGTCGTCTTTTAAAAAAATGAACCAAATTCTGCAATATTTTATCGCTTTGTAACCACTGGCTTTAACACAGCTCTTTATACATAACCTTCATAATTCATGCGGCATTACAGTCATGCAGTATGTTGCCTCATATGCTGCCGGTTCCACTCCACATGCCGTATGCTTGTTCTTAAACCTGCGGGGGATACTTGGGACTCAGGTTTATGGTCTCGTGAAGTCAAGCAGGAAGAATAAGAATAAGGATGAGAAGAAGACGAAAAATAATAAGAAAAAAAGAGGAAGAAGATGAAGAAGAAAAAGAAAAGAGGATAAAGAAGACGAAGAAGAAGAAGATGATGAAGATGAAGAAAAAAAAGAAAGTAAAACGGAGCATCATGGTTGAATTACAACGCTTCCATTTCCTTTACTGCTTTTACGTCCAGCAAAAAGAAGGGAAAAAAATCTACAACGTACTCATCATGGAGAAAAAAATGGTATAAAAAGTGAAAAGGAGAATTTCTGAAGGATGGTTAACCGTATTTGGAAGCATTCATGCAACGCAAAAAGGCTCTTATTCAAATCGAAGGAAGTGAGTCATGCATCGTGAAGACACGGCGGGGACGCTTATCGTTGCTAATGACAGCCACCGCGGCATGGGAGTTAAGAGCGACCGTGTCATGAGGTCATGCTGCAGACAAGATCGAGGTTCTTATGTTCATGCGGCTACATGATACTGTTTATGTGTTATTACTGTGTGTCTGTGTGGGCATGTTTGTCGGTAGCTAGAGTTATATCAGTGAGTTTACACATACACTTTATATATATCTCTACTAACGTAACGATGGTTAGTTCGTATGTTCGTTGGTTAGCAGGATAACTCATACAATCATGAGCACATTTTAGGGCCATCTTCGATAGTGGTGATTCGGATCATGATTCGGATCCAAGAATTTTTTAATGGACTCGCTGGCATTTCGAGATAGGGAAACACGGACGTCACCAGTGTACTCAAGAAAGAGGTGATTTTATTGTGGTTCTTCAAAAGGGAATATTTTTATTGCATCAGCAAGCCTATTGTCTTGAAAGGGGTACGCGCTCTCTGAGTGTTTCTAGTTCACTTTATACATTTCTCTTGATATACCAGATGGCAACTCTACACATGCACAGGAAATAAAGACGAAATAAAACAAAAGAGACGAATGAAATCACAACCAAATCTCAAAATCACATTTCCGTTCCAACATCGCTGGAGCAACCCTCCTTGTCGTTTTTTTATTTCTTCCTTTTTTTCCTTCTTTTTATCTAAACTTCAAACATTACGCCTCTTACGTATCTTCCATATGCGTCATCTGACTTATCACCTAATGGGCTGTTAAAAGGCCATTACGATTACCTCCAAAGGAACTTGCCAGTGAAATGGGGAGAGGGGGGAGGGGGGGGGGCACAAAAACGGCTTTTCCCATTGCGAAGGTTAAGGCGCAGCTCCACACTATATACGCTGTTGCTATTGAATTAGTTTTTTTCTTTTAGTATTTGTTTGGACGTGTCCTCCCTTTGTACAATGCTTTTATTTGTATGACCAGTTTAATACATATGATATCCTGTTTAATACATATTAAAATAACTTGTTACGTTAAATCCGAACCTTACGTGCGCACCTGGACAAATTGTATACGTGGTCACTTGAAAAGGAATATTTTTGATCTGCTTATATATATATATATATATATATATATATATATATATATATATATATATATATATATATATGTATATGTATATATATGTATAATGTATATTATATATATATATATATAATATATATATATATATATAGAATATGTAACTGTTACATATCTCTTTGAACTACACACACACGCCGCGAGAGATAGAGAGAGAGAGTGGTGTGTGGTGTGTGTTGAAGAGAGAGAGAGAGAGAGAGAGAGAGAGAGAGAGAGAGAGAGAGAGAGAGAGAGAGAGAGAGAGAGAGAGAGAGAGAGAGAGAGAGAGAGAGGAGAGAGAGGAGAGAGAGAGAGAGAGAGAGAGAGAGAGAGAGAGAGAGAGAGAGAGAGAGAGAGAGAGATAGATAGATAGACAGAGAGATAGAAAGATAGATAGGTAAAGAGAGAGAGCAAAAGAGAAAGACCACATAACCACGAGAAAGCGAAAGAGAAAGACTACACACCGAGATCGAAAGAGCACACACACAGCGAGAGAGAGAGAGAGAGAGAGAGAGAGAGAGAGAGAGAGAAGAGAGAGAGAGAGAGAGAGAGAGAGAGAGAGAGAGAGAGAGAGAGAGAGAGAGAGAGAGAGAGAGAGAGAGAGAGAGAGAGAGAGAGAAGAGAGAGAGAGAGAGAGAGAGAGAGAGAGAGAGAGAGAGAGAGAGCGAGAGCGAGAGAGATCACACCGCGAGAGAGAGCGAGAGGGAAAGAGCACAGAGCGCGCCTGCAGTACTCAAACAGCGCCGCTTTGTCTGTCGTGACGTGGCCATCGACAGCGTACGTGGCGGCCCTTCTGTGCGTGTGACCTCGTCCCGGCTGAGGTTGACGGTATACCTTCGGCAGGCGAGTTGACAAAGAGGACAATTAAGATATTTACCTCTCGTCGAAGCAGTTGGGCAATGCTGAAAGAAGGCAGTTCAAGCAATAAAGCCATTTGTGATGTTTGAGTCAACAAGCGACCAAATCACAGCGAGAATTGGCGGGAGATGTTAATGCTTGTTTTTGTGGTGTTAACTGTGGGCTAATAGGAAAGGAGACTGCTGTGTATATATGCGCTCACTCTCGTCACGTATCATTAAATGAATTCCGTTCGTGGGAAAAGATTTTTTTTTCATTGTCTCAAAATAGAATTACCATTGTTATTATCATAATCATCATTATTGTTGTTTGGGTCATCGTCATCACCATCATCATCTCATCCTCCCATCTTCATGCTCATCCCCCAATCCTTCCTCATCCTCATCCCACCCCATCACCATGCTCACCCATCCTCATCCTCCTCATGCCCATCCCAGTCGAATCAGGGGAGGTGTGTGTGTGTGTGTGTATACATTTTATCAATACCATTAATATCATTATCATACCATTAGCATTATTATTATAAATATCATTATCATAACATTATCATTAGTATATCAATATATTATCAATATCATTTGCATATCAATATCATTATCAGCTCACCCCATCCTCATCCTCCTCATCCCCATCACCATCCTCACCCCATCTTCCTCCTCATCCCCACCATCATCTCACCATACAGTAGTTCCCCTCACCATCACCACCATTACCATAACCAGAATCAAAGAGGCAGAGAGAGCGACCCGGAGGAGCGTGACTGAGGCTCCCCGCCCTCTGCCGCCGCCGTGACCCTGAGGACGCTCGACCTTGACTTTGGGGAGGATGAGTACCTGTGAGGTAATGCCCAAGAAAGGCTCGCTGGCTAGGCTCTTTTTTTGGGGGGGGGTGGGGAGTGGGGGGGATTTTGTTCATTTATTTTATCTTTTTGGTTTTGGTTTTGAGAACGTGGAAAGTAGGGGGAATATGGCTAGGGGGGGGGGGTGTTCATTTATTTTTGTTTGTTTTGTTTTGTGGACGAGGAAAGTAGGGGAAAATATTGGCGAATTAGGTTGAATTGTGGTGGGTTAATGGACAATGCTATGTATGGCGTGTTTTCTTCTACATAGCGATAGAGAAAAGAATGAGGTGGTGTGTGTTTTTTTTCCAAAGGGAAGAGGGAGGGGGAGTTGAGAAGCGTCAATAGTTATTTTTAGCGCTGGTTTTAGCTCCCAGGAACTATGTGCAGGAAATTAATTGTTGTGGTTTGGTATCCTATACTCTAATGTGCTTTCACTCAACTTTTCACCATTTTCTTTTCTACAACTTTTATGAAATTCTTGAGATAGGGGATAATACATCTTTAAACATATATATATCCACAGTAAAAAAAAAAAAACGTAATTTTTAATCAACTTCAAGAATTCTCTCCACTTTATCGTCAGGAAAGTAATACTGACAACACTGACACACCGCAGCTTGTTAGCGAACCCAATTCCGACGGTCATTATGCGACTGACAAGTGACACGGCCAATGCCATCAGTGGCCAGGAAACTGTCATTCTTGGTGTGTCATCTCGACTCATCTCGAAGGTTTTGCCATTAGTAATAATATTCCTGTCATTTTATAATCATTATTCCATATCCATTGTCTTCTTATTGAACAGAAATATCCTTTGCGTTTCCTTTGTATTTCTCAAATCCAAAAAGTGGTTCCTTATGTTCTTTTACATTACTTCCCATGAACCGCCGCTCAAATGACATGAATTGAAAACATGATTCATATATGAAAGGGAAAGAGAGAGAGAGAGAGAGAGAGAGAGAGAGAGAGAGAGAGAGAGAGAGAGAGAGAGAGAGAGAGAGAGAGAGAGAGAGAGAAATAAAAACAGAAAAAGAATGATGGTAAAGAGAAAAGGACACACATCAAGCAGGCAAGACAGACAGAGACAGAGACAGACAGACCCAACCATGTTTATTCTCCTTCGAGGCTTACAAGGTTAGCATCCGAAAGCGCGCATTTTCCCTCTCCAATTTTTTTCTCTTTTCTTTTTCCTCCCCCCCCCCCCGCTCGTTACGCTGGTCATCCCGGGACAAAAGGCATCCCGGGGGACCTATGTGTCGGGGGTCGGGGCGGGGGTCGTGGGGGTCCGACTTGGGGGGGTAATGGACATAGGAGATTCGTAATTGGTGGTTCAGTTAGGACAAGGGTCGATAAACCCATTCTACTATCTATCAAGGAATGATAATGAAACGTAATGAATTAACAAAACATTTTATTTCACTTTATAAACATGTGGTGTATCATGAAGACTGACAAGAATGAGGATGAGACCTGCTTTGGTTTCCAGTCTCAACAC
Source organism: Penaeus vannamei (assembly GCF_003789085.1). Classification (NCBI taxonomy): domain Eukaryota; kingdom Metazoa; phylum Arthropoda; class Malacostraca; order Decapoda; family Penaeidae; genus Penaeus; species Penaeus vannamei. The sequence continues at coordinate 323,666 of NW_020872922.1, forward strand.
CAGATGGCAGTGGGGTGGAGGCTGGCGTGTGACTCCGGGTCGGGTGACTTCGGGTGTCGCGCCGTGATTTAAGGGAGTGAGTTTGTGTTCTTATCTACGTTTGTTATTATTTCGGAGTATTATTATCATTGTTATAAGGGTTATGATAGTAGTAATTACATCAGTATGTTTAGCAACAACAACGATAAAAAAAAACAACAGGGTTAATGTTAAGGTTATTAGCAACAATAACACAAAGGGTGACAATCACAATAATAACATCATCATAATTACTGTCACAGTAAGTATCAACATCATCATTTAATCATGAGAATACACATTAAATCTCATTTTTTTCTACACATACATGATTTTCAAGGCTTTTTCCCCAAACTTCACCACCTCATCTCACTGTCAAGGTAAAAACAAAGGAATTAACTGAAAATTACCTCATGACAACATGTCTCTCAATCCATCATTATTTCATCTTCACGCTCACATGGCTTTGTCACGAACGCGGGCTTAATGAGTCGGTGCATAAACAGAGGGATGTGTATGTACGCGTGATTGGGCATACACAAGTCCTGTGTACTTGGCAGTTACACGTACGTACGCGCGGTTTTCAGTGCTACTTTTACATATTCACGGACTCACATTTTTATTCATAGAAAATCACACGTACACACACACACACACACACACACACACACACACACACACACACACACACACACACACACACACACACACACACATGCGGAAACAGGTGAAAGTCTGTAGGAGCGCTGTGTACTTGTGGCAGTTTACTTACGTCTGTATAATTACAGTCTCATCTTCAATCATCTTCTATCTTCCATCGTGACCGTGGGAGCGTGTGTACGTGTGTGTGTGTGTACGTGTGTCTGGGTGTGTGTGTCTTTGCGTGTGGCTGTGTGTGTGTGTGTGTGTGTGTGTGTGTGTGTGTGTGTGTGTGTGTGTGTGTGTGTGTGTGTGTGTGTGTGTGTGTGTGTGTGTGTGTGTGTGTGAATTTTGAAAATACGAATCCATCAAACACTACGATTCACCTAAAATCGTCATGTCTGTGTGGTTAAACTCCCCTCATTAAGGTTAGGAAGCAGGAAGTTTATAAACCCACTTACAACAACAAAAAAGTCGAAGACAAAACCACGAACACATCATTACAGAATCAATTACCAAAAAAGAAAGAAAAAATCATACCACCATAACCCAGAAAAAGACCCCTGGAGATCTATCGCGTTCCTGGCAACACTGTCCTGGGAGACGAGGCTTTTTTGTGCCCTAACTACCGCCTCGGGGGAACAAAGGCGCTCCCAGAATCCCGAAAACAGGACCTCGTGAGATGATACCTTCGTGTAGGTAATTACTACGATGTCCTAAGGGGTAAGATGCTCGTAGGATCTCTTACGGGAAAGAAGGACGGAGAGTTACTGTGGTTCATATGGTGTTTGGATGCCATGGAATCCCTCGGTGTAACCTTGGAGTTCAGGGGATGTAGCCAACGGCGCAGAGACCGCCGTTAAGGTCTGTTTGTTGATCCTGGTTGCTTGTTTATGGTGTCTCCGTAATTCTTTTTGGTTAGCCAAGAGTCCTCGTGTTTTTAAGAAGGTAGGTTGGCACACCTCATCAAAACAGTGACGCGGATTTATGCGATGACATGGTGGGACGTATGCCGTTTGGGACGTGAGTGTCAAACAAACTTGGATTACGAAAGGATTTCACAACACACAGTGACGCAGAAGAGAAACAGACATCCCACGAAAAAGAGGTAAGCAAATAGATGGGTATGCATGTAATGTTGGGGATAGTGTTAGTGTCAGAGATACATAGACTGATGGACAGAGAGAGAGAGAGAGAGATGGAGGGAAAGAGACAAAGGGAGAGACGAAACCCAGACAGACACCCTACACCACCAACAAATGCGTTTCCCATTAACCATTTCCCTGCCCGTAGCATCTCTGTCAAAACTGCCAAATGATAACTCTCGCTCTCGCTGTGGCCGCTGGAGGCGCTGGGGCTGCCAGCTGTGAAGTCAAGGCCGTGACCTTCGGCTCAGCAAGGGTACTGCACCTCTTATGGCCGAGGCCTTCGGGATGACGTCAGGGTTCCTCTCTGTTTGTCGGATCTTCTTGCCATTCATTGGTGCGTCTGCCTCTTGGATTGGTGGCCTGGCTGTTCGGCGCGCAGTTGGCTTTGTTAGTCTCATTTTTGCTTTTTGAATTTGTCTCTCTGTCTCTTTTTATTTGTCTCATGTTATTTGGTTTATTTCGGTTTTCTCGTCTGTCTATCTCCCTTACTCGGTCTTCCTCCCCTTCCCACTCTCTTTCCATCCCAAATTCCTGTGATATACATATGGGTACATCTTGAATGCATTGTATATATTTATGTTACCTCACTTGTCTGAATATTCATGCAGGCGTCTTGTACAACAATGGCTCGGGTACGGAGGTGAGGGGGGGGGGTCTCGTAGAGGAATGGAGAGGGGGAGCAGAGGATGTAGGAGGGAGATAGGGAGGAGGGAAGGCAACCAAGGTGAAGTGTGGTAAGCATGATAATTATTAGCCACACCTGTGCAAAGCGATCGTTGGGACGCCAAAGATAGCCAACGAGAGCATGGCGTAACTGCTGTTGGCCGAATAAACGAGGCTGTTTATCATTTTCGTTCGTCAGACCTCTTTCGGAGAGAAAATGGGTCAGAGGTAATAAAATGGAGCACAAAGGCGTATTTTTTCTGGATACAAAAAAGATAAAAGGCGGCTTGTCATAAATATAGACAGTTTTTCGAAGCAGGTAACCGATATGAGAAGCCCCCTTCCCGCCACTGCCTCATCTCCATAGGATGCCTAGTTTTATTACCTGATCAAACTCGCCTCTCTTTCACATCCCAAGACGTCCTACAACACGGCTTTGGGATCTGCATTATGTGTTCCAGAAAATGATAAGGATCTCCCTGCAGTGTAGCCTAAATGCTCACCCTTAACCGTCTTTGGAGTGTGTACCCTACAAGACATACCCAGGTGCTGTCTGCCATTTCCATGCATTTCGACATTAGTATCAATCTCTCTTGTTTGGTATTTATGGATATCTTAATAGGTTCATTTATTTACCTTATGGCTGGTGTTTTTTTTTACCGATTGCAGCCGACCTACTCTAGTTTCTCTGATTAAAGAAGGTTTCCTATTCTACGAACGGATGCAAGTATACAATTCTAACTTTGCGGATTTTGATGAAATGTTTATAATAGCGAAAAAGCAAATACGTTTAGATTTGTAACTATATATCCATAGACAGACAGATAGATAATAGACAACATATAGACAAACAGACAGAGACAGAGACAAACAGATAGATGGATTAGTGCATAAGCAAAGGCACACGAACACACACGCACACACACACACACACACCACACACACACAACACACACACACACACACACACACACACACACACACACACACACACACACACACACACACACACACACACACACACACACACACACACACACACACACACACCACACACACACACACACACACACACACACACACACACACACACACACGACACACACACGCTCCCTCCCGCCCCCCCCACATACGCATTTAGTAGGAAATTGAGATCAAAGAAGGCGATTGCGCGTGGACTGCCAGGGTCCTTCTGCGGCGAGGAGGTGGCCGCGCTCCAGGAAATGGCTGGGCGCTTTCTAGGGCGTTTTGGATGCAATTGTTGCAGATGATGTTGCACGTTGGACCACGGCGGCGGGGAGGGGGAGGGGGATGGGGTCGGTGTGTTTGCCTTAGTTTTTTATTTTGTCTATCGTGCTTTCATTGTGT
>NW_020872922.1:336505-346505 GCF_003789085.1 Penaeus vannamei
ACGATCCTCCAGGACTCCTTGGCTCCTGTGACACCTTCAGCATCCTGGCGCAGATAATATAAACTACTCAACATTAGAATTTACTAGTGAGGACGAATCAAGCAAGGATAATTCTCCAATTTTATGTTAACTCTGTCTCGGCAATCTGCCATCAACATAACTACTGATCTCCTACTGAACAAGTTGCATGATATTCATTTTCTAACTTGACTATTATTTTTACGTAGAGGGATTCATGAGGTGTAATTCTAGCCTGATAATCATTAATAAGTAAGAAGCGAGGTGTAGGATTAGGAAATGATGAGATGCAGAGAGGTGTATATAGCAGGGAGTGATAGGTGAATAAGGATAAGTGGCATGATCAGGAGTGGAGAGAGAGAGTGAGGAAAGAGGGAGGTTACACGGCTGATTTCATGTGAGAGGTGTGGTGTACGGGAAGGTAAAACGTGATAAAGAGTGGATGGTAGGGGAGTGTAAGAGTAAGTGTGAATAAGAGGATGAAGATATGTAAGGTGTAATTGAGAGGTAACTAACGACATGGGATGAGTAAGGAGGATAAAGTGAGGTAAGGTAGACGGGTGGAGAGAGGGCAGTGCCGAAAAGAGGCGCATGGGATTATAAGTAACGATGGTAAGAGAGAGTAAAGAAATAAGAGGATAAGGTACGATAATGGAGAAGGATGATAGTGAAGATAGGGAGCGGATATAATATGGTAAGGAGATAAGCATGGTAGGTAGGTACAGAGAAAAGGGATGGATAAAGGGAAATTGATTAAATGAAATGAAGATAATTGAGAGTGAAATGAGAAATACGAGATGTGAAAGTGATAAAAGAAAGTATAAAAAAAGAAAGAATTAATACTAAAGATAAAGATAATAGAATAGATATGAAGACTAAGAAAAAGAGAACAGAAAATCAGCAGTAACTAAAAGAACTCAAAAATACAGGGTGAACAAATCAGAGACCAGAACGGAGCTAAGATAGCGGAAGGAAAAAAAAAGTGATATTATAATACATATATAATATATAATATAACATATATATTATTTTTCAATAACAAGGTAACGATAAACTCCATACTTAAAATGGAGTAGGGATGCTGTAGTGATGATATAGATGGAGGTGGAAGGTGAACGTATCGATAAAGGTCAAGGTCTTAATAATAATATAATAATATTTTATTGTATAACTATATAGTATTACATGGTGTTCGCCGATAACTTTTCCCTAAAGTTGCCATAATCTCATCACCACTTTCAGAGAAGGGGGTACGGAGGGGATGATGGGTGGATAGGCGGGTGTATATGGTATACTTAATGACAACATAATCGATATAATGGGCTAAGCAGAGGATTAGAAAGAGCATCAGGGTAAACTTAACTAAGAGTAATATTCTGACGTTTCGGATTTTTATGGTAATAAATTATTTTGCACCTGTTTCTGATAATTATATCATAAAATATGTTATGTGTTTTTGTGTTTTTGTATTGTCATTATATACAACTCATAATTGTTTCTAATATATGTTATATTAATTTTATAAGATTATTATTATTAATTTAATTTATATTTTATGTAATTTATTTATTATTTAAATTATTTATTTATTCTTAATTATTCAAATGTATTATTAAATATAATTAAAATTAATGAATTAATATATAAATTAATATAAATTAATATATAATAAAAGTTATATTAATATAAAATGATAAATTGATAATAATATATAAATATATCTAATTATTAATAAATTAATTAATTTAATTGTATCTTTTATTATCATTAATTATTATTAATAGTTAATTAAATAATATAATTATAAATTAATATAAATTATTAATTATATATTATTGTATGACTTAATTACTATTGATTATATGTATAAATGTAAATCAAATTATAAATTAATATCAGTGTATCATTAATTATGATAATTTTTTTAATTATTTTTGGTATTAGTATTAGTTTATTATAATTGTTTTTTTTATTAAAACTAACATAACTAAGTATTTACTGTTTATTTGTTATTATTTTAAATCAATATTTGTTTATCATCCTGTTTAATCATTATAATAATCATAATTATAATAACTATTTTATTTATTAATTTGTATTATAAAGTTATAAGTAAGATTATTTAGTTATAAAATAGTTATATAAAATTAATTATTAATCATCTAAATTATAAATTATCATTATAATCAGTATAATTTATCATCTATTACATATAATAATATCTAATATAAATATTCTAATTTTTCATAAGTACTATAAAGGTAAATAACTCATCATCATTATTATTTCTGTATAACTCTTCTGCCTTTACAAAAAATCAAATTTACATATTCTGACATAACTCTATTGCTCTTAATGATACAGTCCCCAAAGTCATCGACCTAAAAAGGATTGCCATTTATGTCTTTGATGGTGATGATAGTGATACTAATGAAGAGAATTATTTTTATGAAGAAATGATGTCAGACATGTTGCATAATATGATAACGATATTGGGTGTAACTTATTGGCAATTGATGTGCAAAATTGTGACATGCAAATGTGACCTAAAGAACAGTGTCAGAATATACTGGCGTTTAAGAAATGAAACTTATTATTGATAATTGCAACCCTAGCGAAAACAAGGATATTGCTAACAGCATTTAAATCACAAATGAAAGTTACACTTGAGAGGCTGCAGAAAAAATAAAGAAAAATATATATCTTCACAAGCGAATTCTCAGCGATTTTCTAGTCTTAACGTTGTCAGAAATCACACGCACAAACGCACACACAAACATTCCCAAGCATACAGATGTTCACATAAAGTTCACAGCAGCGCAGACTCACACACACACATGTTCTCACGTAACCCCACTCTAATTGGTCTGATTAATTGATCATCGTAATTTCATAACGAGGGCCTCAGCTTTACCGTTACTGACGCCGACAGGTGCCCGGTGAGTAATGTCCTTTCCTGTGTGTGTATATTCGATATGATTTTAAAATGTGTTCAATAATATAACCTGATTTTATCAGAGGTATAAGAAGACTAAATTATTTTCCCATTTTCTTTTGAACATCGAAATCATGATTAAAGGACATCACTTTTATATATATCTAAAAAAATCAAATATTGATCCACTTCGTATTATATTGCTTCATACATACCTTCTCATTATACTCTCTCTTTACTCTCTCTCTATTCTCTTATCTCTTTTATTACTCTCTTCTTTCTTTACTTTTCATACTTACTCTGTTACTATTAACTCTTTACTCACATAATCTATTCTTACTCATTTATTCATTATTACTTCATTCTCATCTTCTCTCTCTCTCTTACTCCTACTCTTCTCATCTTCTATCTCTCTCTCTCATCTACCCTCCTTCCCCCTCCCCCCACTCCATATTCCCTATATATCTATATTAATCAATATATATACTATATACTATATATATTAACTTCATACTCATATTATCTCAATATACTCCTATAATATTACTCTCCCCCCCTTCTCTCTAAACTCTCTCATCTCTCTCTCTCTCTCTCTCTCTCTCTCTCTCTCTCTCTCTCTCTCTCTCTCTCTCTCTCTCTCCCTCCTCCCCCCCCCCTCTCTCTTCTTCTCTCTCTCTCTCTCTCTCTCTCTCTCTCTCTCTCTCTCTCTCTCTCTCTCTCTCTCTCTCTCTCCTCTCCCTCCTTCCTCCGCCCCCCCCTCTCTCTCTCTCTCTCTCTCTCTTCTATCTATCTCTTCTCTCTCTCTCTCTCTCTCTCCCTCCTTCCTCCCATCTCCCCCCCCCCCCGCACCTCTCCCCTCCCGCTCTCTCCCCTTCTCTCCTCTCTATCTCTCTCTCTTCCTCTCTCTCCCTCTCTCGCTCTCTTCGCCTCTCACCAAATCTCCCATATTCCTCATTTTTATCAAAACTCCGCGCGTTCGTACACAGAAAACGAACGTGATGTTGCTCAAGCTTCTCGCCAGCTAATGCTTTCCTTCCCTCCAGCAGCTGTTTGGGTTAATGGCTTTAGTCTGCCTTTCCGGCCCGGTTGGCTTCCCACGACCTTGGCGCCATACCCCTCTTCACTTGTTTCGTCTTTCATATATTTGCGCGGGAAATTTTCGCTTTTGATTCTTTAGAATTTTGCTGGGCGCGGGGTTATGATTTTTTTTTATTTATTGTAAGATTTTTTTTTGGAGTGGTTATTGTTTTCTTTTTTACTTTATTTATTTTTTTCCTTGTCGCAGGGTTATATTTTCTCTTTTATTTATTTTCTCTTTTCGCGGCTTATCATTTTTTCTTTTATCTTATTTTCCCTTTTCGCGGGGTTGTCATTTTCTCTTTTCTTGTTTCTTTTTTCGCGTTTTTTCTCAGCATTTTTTTCTTGTATTGTTTGCCCTTCCATGTTTCTTTTCTTTCACGGGGCAATTTCTACTCTTTGATGGATTTTTTTTCTTTGCGGGCTATTTTTCATTTATTTTGCATCCCTTTCTCTTGTTTGCGTTGTTTTCTCGTTTACTTTTTATATTTCTTTGGGGTATTTTTCTCTTTATTTTTCTGCCTAATCTCCGCCTCTCTCCTCTTCTCCTTTTTCGTTTTCTCTTGTCTTGCTCTCTCTTCTCTCTATCTATCTATGTTCTCATTCTCTCTTCTCTCTCTCTCTATCTGTCTCCCTTCTCTCTTCTCTCTTTTCTCTCTTCTCTCTCTCTCTTCTCTCTCTCTTCTCTCTTCTCTCTCTCTCTCTCTCTCCTTCTCTCTCCCTCTCCCTCCCTCCCTTCCCTCCCTCCCTCCCTCCGCTCCCCTTCCCTCCCTCCCTCCCTCCTCCCTCCTCCCTCCCCCTCCTCCCTCCTTCCTCCCGCCCCTCCCCTTCCTCCTCCTGTGTACTCCTTAGCCTCCTTCCCTCCTCAATGGTTTTCTTAAAGAACAAACATCTTCCAGACTCTCTCCCGAAAGGCTTTTCACGAAAACTTTCATTTCATCCCTTCCCTTTCAGTTCAATATTCAGGTCTTGACTTTCATCTCTTGTTCTTGTTCGTCTCTTTGAACTCCTTTCCCTTCGTGGAAGAGGGAGTTATCGCTTTTCTCTCATTTTTCCGTTTTTCTTCCGATATTCTCTTCTTGTGTGATGTGTTTCTTTGTGTCTCGAGGGGTAGATTTTTTTCTTGATTTTTTTTTCTTGTTTTCTTTTGAATTTTTGTGGTTTAGTTTTTTTCGTTGTTTCTTTTTTTTAATTTTTTTATTTCTATAGTGAAAAGTGAGTTTTTCAATTTGATCTTTCCTTTCTTTTTCTGTCTTACTCTTTCTCTTCAATTTTTCACTTCTGCCCCTTCTCTCCCTTTCTCCATCTCTCTCTCTCTTCTCTTTCTCTCTCTCGCTCTTGCTCTCTCTCGCCTCTCTATCTCTCTCTCCCCTCCCCCTCCCTCTCTCTCTCTTTCTCTCTCTTTTTGTCTGTCTGTCTGTCTCTCTCTTCTCTCTCTCTCTCTCTCTCTCTCTCTCTCTCTCTCTCTCTCTCTCTCTCTCTCTCTCTCTCTATATATTATATATATATATGATATATATATATATATAATATAATATATATATATATATATATATATATAATATATATATAATATATATATATCCTCTTTGTATCTGCTTATTCTTCACAATAAGCTCTCCTCCCTTCCTTATATTCTTTGTCTGATTATGTCTCATTTCCTTTTCTCCAAGGATGAAGCCCGACAGCATTTCCTCGGGGCCGCTCCTTCGATCCCTCCAAGATATCCATTAATCGCAGGATCTCCTTGGCTCATCCTTGGAATGTCATCTCAGCAGAAATCACGGATAACCCGCGCAATTCGTCCTTTTTCCCTTGGTGTCTCCGTACGAAATCGGTCCCTTCCTCTGTGACCCGCTGTGGAAAAGTCTGGCTTTGGGTTCACACGCATGCACTCGGATGATCATGTGCACACGTGGTTACTCACATGTACACGTACACTCGAGCACGCGTACATACACTCACTCACACACACATACACACAAACTCACTCACACACTCACTCACTCACTCACTCAAACACACACACACACACACACACAAAACAAACAAAGACAAAAAACAAGCAAACCAACCGTTCTCTCTCTCCCGATGTTCCTAAGGGTCAAATCCCAATAGCAAGTACCACGACTCAAAGCACTACAAGCACGGACCGGAGTGCCTGGATGTGCCAACCATTCTCAGCATCTTACGAGTTAAGTGACATAATGGCACCATTAGCCTCGGTATTCCCACAGTGCACCATCGGGACTAGGAAGAGGGGGAGGGAGGGGGTCCGGGTAAGTGGAGGCGTGGAGGGAGGGGCCAGTGGAGGGGTGGAGGGAAGGGGCCAAGCAAGTGGAGGGTGGAGGAGGGGTTCAGGTAAGTGGAAGGGTGGAGGGGGGGGTCCAGGTAAGTGGAGGGGTGGAGGGAGGGGGTTCAAGTAAGTGGAGGAGTGGAGGAGGGTCCAGGTAAAGTGGAGGGGTGAGGGAGGGGTCCAGGTAAGTGGAGGGTGGAGGGAAGGGGCCAGGCAAGTGGAGGAGTGGAGGGAGTGTGTCCAGGCAAGAGGAGGAAAGGGAAGGAGGGGGTCCAGGTAAGTGGAGAGGTGGAGGGAGGGGGTCCAGATAAGTATAGGATGGAGGAGGGGGTCCAGGTAAGTGGAGGGTAGAGGAGGGGGTCCAGGTAAGCGAAGGGGTCGAGGGAGGGGGTCCAGGTAAGTGGAGGGATGGAGACCGGGGAGTACAGTGTAAATGTGAGGATGGGGTGGGGGTGGGGGAGGGAGGGATCGTCTGGGAAGGAAATGGTTGAGACGAGTCAAGGGAATGGGAAAATGACGTGAGGGCGAAGAGGGAGGTGAATGAGGGAAGGAGGAGGGGGTTATTTCGGGCATGAGGAAGACTGCGGTTGGCATGGTGGCTTGGGCGACGTGCAAGAATGGGGAGGGATTTTGATGTTGGTGCCTTTTTTGTCTTTTGGTGTCATTGTTTATTATTGTTGTTATGATCAGTGTTATTACTGCTGCCATCATAATCATCATTATCATCATCATTATTATCATTATCATCATCATCATTATCATTATAATCATCGTCATCAGCATCATCCCCATCATCGCCACCATTGCCATCGTTAAAATCACTTTTATCGTTAAATTCATTATCATCATAATGGTAACAATTATAATGGTATCATTATTATTGTTATTATTATCATTGTTATTATTGATATTATCATTGTTATTATATTATTTTACATTACTACTACTACTGAGACTACTATTACTACTGCTACTTCTATTATTATCATAATTACTATTTCATAATTATTATTAATATCACGATGACTGCTATCACTGATATAATTTTGGTAACTATCATTTTTTTTTTTTTGCTACCAACAGCAACTTTCATTTAAATACTGATATTAGTATGGCAATATATATATTCTTATTACTACTAGCACAATTATTGATGTTGCTAATAGTGCAGCATGGGGAAAAAAGGATAACACTACATTTTGTATTATCACAAATGGAGGTCTTAAAAGCAAATAAAAAAAAGTAGAATGCAAAATTCCTGATCTCACAGACACATCAACGCTGAGCCATTCCTATATACTCTTGATAAAACAGGAAGGATCGGGTTTAACTATCTAACGGTGTTGTGACCCTTGTTGCAAGGTCGGCGTTCAGCAGTACAGCCGTTAGTTCCGATGAAATACTTCCACTATAGTCTGGAAACATTTTGGGTAAAGAATCTGCTATTGTTGCAACCACATTGGGTGAAAAGTCTGCATCTCTCCCCGCCGCGGCCGTGAGGCGGGAGGGGTCGAGGAGGGATTCATGATACAGAAGGAAAAAGGCTCGAACCCTATTTGTGCCTGTGTGACCCGCGACCCCATGACACCAAGAGCATGTACAGTACGTGACACGTCACCCCAACATCGCTTGCACACACGCAACACCCACCACAGCGTGGTCGACACACACAGAGTAGTGTGACACACCTAGAACACAAAAACGGACACCACAACTAAGCACACATGCCACCACACTCCCTCAGTACATGGTCTGCAAACTCACCAGCTCACATACGCACACAAACTTCGCTCACACCACACCACAAACCTCTATGCACAATCCACGCACACACACACGCGCTATACAGTATCGTGGACTCTCTACGAGCCAACACGCACACACACACATGTCCACACACACACACACATACACACACACACAAAACAACACACACACAGCGCGCGTCACAGCACAACACCTAAGCAACCTAACACATCTCACACCGCGAGCGCGAGCGAGTCATCACACACACAGCAGCGAGTCACAGAGTCACACACCACACACCACACACACAACACACACACACACACACACACACACACACACACACACACGCAACAACAAACACACACACACACACACCTCAAAAACGAACGGTCTCTGAACACGATGTGGCTTGTTTTCCGCGCGCAAATAGCGGGCGCGTGACCTCTGGCATTCGCGCGAAAATAGGCTCCGGGGCGTGCGTTCGGGCGGACCGCGTTCATTTCCACGCCCGTCCCCCTCTTGCCTTCTATCATTCAGGCCGTTGGGTCAGGGTCGAATCCATATGATATGAACTGTGCTTGCCTGCCTCTTCGCAAGCACATACGCAATTGTACAAAGTCGGTAACACATAAACAATAATAGATATAACGGTACTTGGCCGTTGTTACAGATTATCCACATCCGTTATAGAGAAATGTTGAAATCCGCTGTCCCTGTCGGAGGCGGAGTTCATATTAGACAGCGAATGTCACTGACTGCAATTGGTGTCTTAATGCTTCTGTTTTGCAAATGCTAGCTAACAGCTCAAGAGAAAGTATTCTTGTAACTGAGGAAAATTCAGTGATTTATGGATATATATATACTATATAATATATATTACATTATATATATAATATATTATATATAATATATATATATATTATACATATATATATTACTATATTATGTGTAGTGTGAGTGATATATTTATATATATATTATATATTTATAATATATATGTGTGTGTGTGTGTGTACACAACACACACACCACACCACACACACACACACCACACACACACAGCACACCACACACACCACCACACACACACACACACATATATAGACACACACATACACACACACATATATGTTATATATATAAATATTAAATATTATATATATATATATGTATATATATTATATATATGTATATATATTATATAATATATAAATATATATATTATATATATATAGTATATAGCTATATATAAATATATATATATATGTACACCACACACCACACACACACACACACACACACACACACACACACACACAACCACACACCACACACACACACACACGCACACACACACACACACACACCACACACACACCACACACACACACACACACACCACACACACACACACATAATTTATATATATATATATATATAATATATATATATATATATATATAATATTATTACACACCACCACACACCACAACACACATATACACTGTGTATATGTGAATATACTAATATATATATATATAATAATATAGTATATATATATATATGTATACATATATGTACAAATATACTTATTTACACAATAACATATTTTTCTACTATCTATCTTATCTATATATTGTATATTAAATATTTATAATATATATAATAATATATATATAATATATATATATTATATATAATATGTATTAAAATATATAAATATAATATAAAATATATATAATATAATATATATATGTTATATAAGGTAAATATATAGTATGTCACACACACACATATCCTCACATATATTTTTTCCTTCCGTTTTCATTTAGATAGAAGGCTTACCAGATTCGGTTTGCTTGGCGGTGGAAGCACATCGGGGCGTGGCCTAGCGGTGTGGACAAAGGTAGTAATCATGATGTATA
>NW_020872922.1:354005-361505 GCF_003789085.1 Penaeus vannamei
ATTGCCTGGTCGGTTACCGTGCAAAAAAAAAAAAAAAAAAAAAAAAAAGGTAATTCACCCAAACTCGTTCGTCCTAAGACATTTTAATCCTCATTATCATTATTCCTTTTTCTTTTAAATTCCATTAATGATTTTTTTACTTTTTTCAAATTCTATTAATGAGAACACGAAGCTATGTCCAGCAGCTCTCCTCCTCTCCTGTCGCTCTAGACCTTGTTTTCGCAATTCATTGAAGAAGAAATATGTATAACAAACGAAAAACAAACAAAGAAACAGAAATATTAAAAAGGAAAAGGAGAAATGTTTAAATAGAAAAAGAAATATAAAGAATATATATATATATATATATATATATATATATATATATTATATATATATATATATATATATAAGAAATAGACAAAAAAGGTCAAGAGAAAACGGAAATATAAAAAAGAAAAGAACAAAGAAATACAAAATGAAAAAAATCTATATAAAAGAAAAAAGAATATAGAAAAAGAAAACGGATATATATATGAAAGAAAAATACAAAAAGAAAAGAAAGAAAGAAAAACAAATAAAAAAAAACATCGACGAGCGTGCTGCGCGGATGATGCTAAAGTCATGAAACAGGTATGCCCAGAAGGATTGTGCGGGGGGGGGGGGAGGGAGGGGTAAGTTAGAAGCAAAGGAGGCGAGGGTGACACGAGGAGGAGAGGGGAAAGGGGGGAGGGAGGGAGAATAGAAGCAAATGAGGGAGAGTTGGAGGAGGGGAGAGGGGGACGGGGGTAGGGTGGGCAGAGGGGGGGGGGAGACATACGAGGAAAGAAAGGACGCGGGAGGGAGGAGGATAATGGGAGGGGGGAGGCTAAAGATGAAGAGAGGGGGAGGGGGAGAAGGGTGCGAATGCTGTAGGAGGGGTGGGGGGTGGGGGGGATGGGGTTGGAGGAGGGAGTACATAGAGAAGAAGGCAGGGAGTGGGAGGTTAGTGGGTGTGGAAGCGAGGGGGTAAAGGGAGAGTTTGGTGGGGGGGGGGTGTAGAAGAGAGGAGGGGAGGGTATACAGCGTGGAGGGAAGGAGTGTGTGTTGGGGGTGGGGGGATAGTGGGCATGTGAGGGGGAAGAGAGGGCAAGAGAGGGAGAAGGGGGGAGGAGGAGCCAAGAAAGGGAGAAGGGGAGGAGGAGGAGGAGGGGTAAGTGAGGAGGAGGAGGGTGAGGAGGAGGAGGAGGAGGAAGGGGCATGTGTGTGGGGGTGAGGAGTGGGCAAGAGAGGGAGAGGGGGGTGAGGAGGAGAGGGGGGGAGGAGGGGGGGGGGGGGGGGGGCAGACGAGGAGGGGGGGGGCGGCAAGGGAAGGGGGCTTCACGTGCGTCAATAACCCTGCGTGAAGGTCGTCCGGTCAGGCAGAAGTGGAACGACCTCTCAAGTCGTCCAGGTTATTATGGACAGCCGGTGTTGTTGCTGTCATTGCTTTTCTACCTTTTATTATTAATTATTGTCTATCTTTTATTATTCATTATCTATTCATTATTATGTCTATTATGATTATTATGTCTATTAATTTGTTATTATTTTATTGTCTATCTTTTATTATTGATTACTGTCTATCTTCTAGTCTGTTATTGTTCTATTCCTGTATTATGTTTCTTTTGTCGTTTCGTATATATTTTCGCTGTT
This sequence comes from Penaeus vannamei, assembly GCF_003789085.1. NCBI lineage: Eukaryota > Metazoa > Arthropoda > Malacostraca > Decapoda > Penaeidae > Penaeus > Penaeus vannamei. The sequence goes on from NW_020872922.1 coordinate 355,659, forward strand.
ACTTTTATTGCAGGTTATAGTTATAACATGCATGAGCTTCTTGTTGTGAAATCAAAGAACAACAATAAAATAAAGTTCGATAAGCAGCTGGAAGATCAACATTAACTTTGTCAAACACATGATTAAAAATATACCGAACGAAATCGGTAGACACAATGGAGCAAATAAACGACAATGAAGTAAACCATCAACATTAATGAAGCAAATTAATAACATCGTCCGAATGAAAACAAAAACAACAAATAAAGTACTTCAAAAAAGAAAAACACTGCAAAAACAACAACAATAAAAATAAGACCAATGGAATAACAACAACGACAGTAGAATAAACATTAACAAAAATAACAACAAAACCAATACACAACAAAAAGGTGATGATTCAGCTGCATTCACAGAAACAGGATTCGTCTCTACGTTATCACACGCCCTGAGGCTATGGAGGACGAAAACGTGGGATACGAACGCTCTGGAAAAGACGTTTTTCATCAATCACAATAATTTTTAAGCTCGTCATCCCTTTGATTTTTAACCATTTTTAAAGTTACTTATATATATATATATATATATATATATATATATATATATATATATATATATATATATATATATATAATATATATTTTTTTTTTTTTTTTTTTTTTTTTTTTTCGGAATCAGTAGTATGTCATGCTCATTTTCATAAAAACAAATTATGCTTATTTTTTTCTAGTCTTTTAGACTTGTTAATGATGATGGACAGTGAATATAATGGATATGTGACTGAGATTTGGATATAAAGCTTAGAATTACAGCGATTTTTATTACTGGGAATACTAGTGGTAGGAAAACGATGGCAAAGATAATGTTAATGCTTAGCAACAGGAATAATTCAACTGATAAATTAGTTACATCTTTACCGGATAAAAATGCTCAAATATCTTCGGAAAATATAGTTCGTTTTCTGGTAGGGTTAACAATCTTCTAATATAATTCACTATTTTATCTTCGTATCATTCAATCTTAAATTGATTTAGTTTCTTAGTAAAGTATTTTCCAATTATCAACTTTCTGTCATTCGATTGTGGCGTTTTCTTCATTATTCGAAAAGTTTTCTCACATTCATTTTCGTTGAGAAGTTTCTTTTTCGTATTTTTATTTTAGTTTCTTTCTTCTCTTTTCCCTTCTCATATTCCCTTATCCATTGTTGATTATTGCTACATCAATTCAATATCAATCATTGATATTGCTAGTAATCGTTCATGAATTACACGACAGCTTCTAGCTCATTAAATAATGCTAATGAAAATACTGATAATGAAAATAACGCCCGTGATAATGGCAATTAAAAATCATAACAGTAATAACAATAGTAACAACAATGACAATTACAATTATAATAAAAAACACGAACAGAATAAAAAAAAATCAAACCAAGAAATATAAAAAGAGCGTTCACCCTACACACCAGATCCCGAGCCAGCATCACGTATGGTCTCCCGGCCACCCTCCCCCCCCTCTTAACCTTTATAACAGGGCGTTCTTGTTTACTGATATATCACATAGCTTCTGTAAAACATAGGACGTGACGCGGATCCCAGGTGAGTTTAGGTGAACAAAGGGATTTTCCGTCGAAGAATTTGGCTTTTGTTTCTCTCGCTTTTTTATTTGGCCTTCGGGGATTGCAATTAGATTTTGTTCTTTTTTATCCGGTGTGTGTGTGATCTGTTTTTTTTTTTATTATTGTCGGTCTTTTGGACGTGTCGCAAAAGGTATCTCATCTTTTTGAGGTGTGTCTCTGTGTGTGAGGGTATTTCGCTCTCTCTCTTTCTCTTTGTGCTTGGGTGTTTCTTTGTCTCTGCCTTTGTCCTTCTTTCTCTCTTTCTCCTTGTGTTTCTTTCGTTTTTTTCTCTCTCTGCTATGTGTGTGAAGATATTTTACTCTCACTTTGCCCCTGCCCTCTTCCTATCTCTCTTTCTCTCTCCCTCTGCCGCCCACCATCTTCTTATCTATCTCTCTCTCTTTCCCCCTACTCTCTCTCTCTTTCTCCCTCCCTCCTCTCTCCCTCTCTCTCTGCTTCCCTCCATTATGTGCATGAGGATTTTTTCTTTCTCTTTATGTCTGTCTCACTCCGCCCCCTCTCTCTCAGTGCTTTTAAAAACTGAACATTGGCTGAACAATAACAAAGACCAGTCGTTTTGCTTTTAGAATCGGGAAACAAAATTTGTGAGAATTCTTGAATGTGGTTGACAGCTACGTGTTGCCAGTTAGTCATGGCGCTATGCAGCATCATACTTAAATGTACACAGCATCCAATATCCTTTCCTTCCCCCTCACATCCGCACACACTACCCACTCCTAACTCCCTCACACACACATACACAATCACATACACTACCCTGTCCTTCTCCCCTTTTATACACACACACACATACACGGTTACCCTCCCCTTTTCCCTCACAGCCGCACGTGCAACACGCGTCCACGGAGACACATAAACACCCACCTCCTGCTTCCGCGTTTCTTTCAGAATTAACACGCCCAATCATACTGTAATCCCCCTTGTCTCGTGTTTACCGTACGGGCGCCTGTGATTGGTTGCCGTCCGCGAAGGTATGAAAGCGTTTTTACTTTATCTTTGTGATACCTTGAAGGGAATGTAATTGTAACAGAAAAAAGCGCTGGTTTTGATGTATACTTTTTGTGCGCCTGTGAATGACTTTGATTTGAACGGATATATTGGGCGTTTTTTTTGAACGACTTGCTTTATTTTCATATAGAGTATCGTAGGGTTTTGGGCGTTTCGTTTTCTCTCAAAACCCTGACGCGTGGTTCTTCGGTCCTTCCCCTCTGAGCGCGTTGGGTTTGTTAACGTCTGCCCGCCCACGCTCACTGGGCGTTCGTCATGACTGCCTCTCGTTCGTTGCAACCCTCATCCTTTTGTAAATATTTTCATTAATGACATGTTTTAGAGTTCTATTGATTTAGATTTTTTTTTATTAGAAATAGCGGTACTTTCGCTCTCTCCTTGACTCCCACATCGGCCACGAAGGACAGACGCAGGTTCGTGCTTGGGCATTGAGGCCATGACTTGCAGGACGGTTATAATGCCGAGCGTCCTATCTTAACCACGTTAACAGCAGCAGGTTCATTGGCTTTTTTCCCCAATCTTTTTGTCTGTCTTTTTCACGCTGAATTGTTTTCTCTCCGTCTTGCTGGAAATACTTGCGGATGCCTCTGTTGACGACGGCGAGTCCCGTGTCAAATATTTGTAAATCTCGTAATGTTTGGGTCACTCCCGCGCGTTCCCACATATTCACGGTTGGAAATTTCTCCAACAGTTACGTTTCTCATCCTTTGTGAAAAGCCGTTGCGTTTGCCTTCCCACAGGTCGGCTTATTATCGCTTGTCTTTTGGGTGAATTTTGAATGCTTATCCCCGCCCCCAGTGAGCGTTCTCGTAGCGCGGCAGATCCACGGAGGAAAGCGGGAAGCCTCGAGAAAAGGGATTTTTTCGTTGTTTTCCCCTTCCCTTATCTACGGTAATTGCATCACCTCTCCTTTGACGTTTAAATTACCACATCCAGATATGTGCCACGGGACGTCTTCTCTGCGTAACGGAATCTCCGCTGTATGGGGTGTTGCTGGAACTAATAGAGGCATGGAGGTGTTAGTACTGTACGGGATATGGGACACACCAAGCCCGTTAAGTACATAAACTGCTGTTAGGTAGTTACGATGCCTGGTCAGCGGACGTGATAGGAAGGTCGTTTCGCTTATCATTAACCACGTATATGTTTACGTTCCATTCGTGATCGGACACGGGTAACAGTAAACGGATTTTAGACGTACGGTTTAAGTTAAAGGAATTTTTAGAAACATCTGTGGAAGGTTTATAAAAATAATTTTTTATGAAAAGTTCATGCGAGTGTACAAAAGAATAAAAATTTAGATGAATAAAAAAGATAAACGAAAAAAAAATAATAGAAATTGATGAATGACATGGAATAATAGGAAATATCGCTCATATTTACGAATTGCTTTACTGAAAGTATTGTACTAATATCAACGAGACATTAGATATGTATAAACAATGCATGTTAAAGAAACTAAAACTATGCCAAAAAAAGAAATAGCGAAGGGTACTTTAAATACGAGTTGGTGTTCCAAGCCAGCTGGCTTTGGAAACCGTAAAGGAATACGATTTCCTCCGACGTGCCTGGCGGAAGTGGCTACAGTAGCTGATCGCCTACATCCTGTTGCAGTTTTCTTCGGGGAGAAGGAAATGACACTTGGTACGTAACAGTCGGTACTGTAACTTTGGCTTCGGCTTTGTAACTTTGCATTTCAAAGTCTGGATGTATCAAGAGGTATATGTAAATGTTTTCAGTCAAATGAATTCTACCATTAGGATTACGAGCTTCGTTAAGTTTATGCTATGTTCATTTCATATTTCTTTCTGGCCTTTTCTTTAGCTTCTGGGGTTGTTTTCGTCTTGTGTGTGTGTATGGTTGTGTGTGTGTGTGTGTGTGTGTGTGTGTGTGTGTGTGTGTGTGGTGTGTGTGTGTTATGATTCTTTTCATATATTTCTGTATTAAGGTGTATATGTAAATGTTTTCAGTCAAATAAATTCTACCATTACGATTTGATCAGCAGAACGTCGTAAGAATTCCTTGAAAATTCTTGGTCGTATAAAACCCATTAAAAATGACAACTCACTTCATTTATGCTGACATCGTTCGCTGACAAAGTTAGCAGTCGTTGCGCGGACCTTACGACGCCCGAGTGTCAAGCCCGACGCCCTTCGCTACTCGGAACTCACTTCCGCCACGACGCCCGCGCCTCGCCCTCCGCACTCGCTCACGTAAGATGATATAAAAAAGAAATAATCGTAAACACCACAATCAACTCTTTTTTTTCTCGTTCTTTATCCTTTTATCGTGATGCGGACAGTAGTGACATTTAGCGTTTGTTACCTTGGGGATTACGTTCCTTTTTTTCACTTTCTTGTGCGATCAAAAATATGTCATGTCTACAGTCTCCGAAATTTTGGGAGGCAGTTCGTTTCCCGGTGTGTCAAGGAGCACAGCCGAGGTTCCTGCGGTCGATCCTGGCGTCCTGTTGGCTCTGGCGCTTGCTGGCGAAGGCGCGAAGGGGGAGAGGGAGGTCTCAGGAGGCAGGAGGTAATCGTTTGACGCTCAGAATGCACGGTCTTCATTCCAATTCCATTTCTAGCGAAGACTCTAGGATCAGAATGTCAAAGGATTATTTATTTTTCGCCGCAAATGTTCATTTTTGTTGAAGACTGCTTATTCGAAACGTTGAATAACTCGGGTCTTCACCAGAAATACAAGCGTGGCAGAATTCCTGGAGTGGAAAAAATTCTCCTCTTTCGTCCCTTCGTCAGCAGTGCTCAGACGCCCCCGGCGATGGCTCCTGAAGATGGGTCCGGAGGTCTTCCGATTCTCGATAGGTCCGTTACGTTGGCTCCTTTACCGTTGTTTTGTAATTAGGTGTTTATCGTCGTCGTAGGTTGTAATTATTGCAATTAATGTGGATTCTTATTATTTCTCATTATATCAGTCGCATTCATTTTGCATATAATCTTATAACTACACATGTACTAGTGATGGACACACACACACACATATATATAATATATATATATATATATATATATATATATATATTATATATATATATATATATATATATGTACATCATCATCACCATCACAACCAATGCTATTATCCTCACCCTCACCATCACCATCATCACCACCCCCACGATCATCAAAATCATCACTATCACCACAACCACCACCACCACCCACAACCGCATTTCTCTGATCCTTGAGTCCAGGTCACTCTTT
>NW_020872922.1:366505-369005 GCF_003789085.1 Penaeus vannamei
CATCCTTTCTCCCTCTCTCTCTCTCTCCCCTCTTCCTCTCTTTCTCTCCTCTCCCTCCCTCTCCTCTTCTCCTCTCTCTTCGTGACTTTCTCCCCTCTCTTCTCTCTCTCCTCCATCCTCTCTCTCTCTCTCTCTCTCTCATCCTCTCTCTCTCTTCTCCCTTCCCTCTCTCTCTTCTTACTCTCTGTCTCTGTTTTTTTGTTCTCTCTCATACACTTTTATTACACAGTTTTATTCTTTTCTCGCCTCTACGATCTTTTTATATATGTGAACGACTCGCAGATTTTTCATTGTGTAACTGTGGGATAGATATGTGCTTTGTTATCGTACTTATTGGAAAGTTTGTTCATCTATTTACTCTCAGTACCTCGTTTCTTTCTTTCTCTCTTTCTTCTTCCTTACCGCCTTCCTCTCTCTCTCTCTTCTCTCTCTCTCTCTCTCTCTCTCTCTCTCTCTCTCTCTCTCTTCTTTCTCTCTCCTCTCTCTTCTCTCTCTCTCTGCTTCTCTTTCCTCGCTCCTCTTTCTCTTTTCCCCGCTCCCTTTCTCTCTTCCTCTCTCTCCTCTCCTCTCTCTTCTCCTCTTATCTCCTTTCCCTCTCCCTCCCTCTCTCTCTCTCTCCCTTTCCTCTACCTCTCAATCTCATATTCCTCCCTCTCCCTCTCTCCTTTTCTCCTTCTCTCAGTCTTCCTTCTCTCCCACCCCCTCAAAAAAAATAGTCACCCCTATTAACATAACAGCACTCCCTCGTCTCCCAAAAGGAACCGAGACTCAAAAGATGTCTTTCTCTCTCATGATAAATCTCCAAGAAGAAAAATGTCCAAGCCTCTGATAGGCGCCAACGTGTCCGGCGAAATTGCCTTGAGAAAAAAAAATTACAAGGCGCCGATTAATTTTATTTGGGATGGAGACTTCCGGAGTGGGCTGGGTCGGGGGGGGGGGGGAGATGCGGATACGGGGTGGGGGTGTAAAGGTGGGGAGGGGGAATGAGGAATGGGAGAATGGGGGTTAGGGGGAAGGGGAAGGAAGGGGATAGGGGGGGGGGGGGAAGGGGAAGGGTGGATGGAAGAGGGGAGAAAAGGGAAGAGGGAAGGAGGAAGGGGGACAAGGAAAAAAGGGGGAAGGGGGGGGGTAATGGGTGGTTAGGCTTTGTTAAGCTTTGCTGCAATGATGATGATTATTAATTTTCTCAGTACTTCATTGTTAATATCCGTATTGTTAACGTTATTATTATTGTTATTATAATCACTTTCATCATATTGTTATTTTTGTTATTGATGTTATTATTGATTTTAGTGTTGTCATTATTGTTATAATAATGGTAATAGCAATTATGATGATATTGATCATGATAATAATAATAAAGTAATAATGATAATGAAAAATGATAAATGATGATAATATTAATGACGACAATGATAATAATAATGATGATGATATTAATGACAATAATATTAATAAACATATTATTATCTTCATAAGTATTGTGATAATGATTATGAGTATGATGATCATGTTTATGATTACTGTTATTATTATCATGATTAGTATTAGTAGTAGTACTTTCATTATAATTATTATAATAATAATAATGATAATGATAATAATAATATAATATTTAAATAATAATGATATGAAATATGATGATATGATGATGATAATATGATAATATGATGAAATGATATGATATAATAATAATAATAATAATAATAATTTATGTTTTTATTTATATATTGTCATAATAATGATTATTATTATCATTTGATCATTATTATTATAATTATTTAATTTTCCATCATTATTATCATTGTTTTTATTATTATTACTTATTATCATTGTCATTTTATTGTTTGTTGTTATCTTTATTATTATTATTATTATTATCATTTGTCATTATTTTATTTATTATATTGATTATTATTAATTATTATTATTATTACTATTATTATATCATCATTATTATTACTATTATCACATTGTTATTGTTATTATTATTATCATCATTATTCTCATTACTATTATTAATTAACTATTATTATTATTATTATATTATCATTATTATTATTATTACCATCATTATTATTATTTTTTATTATCATTATCATATTATATAGTTATAGTTATTATTTTCTTACCATTATTATCAGCCAATCATCATTTACTGCCATCTTATTGGTATCACTGCAGCAGAAAAGAATGTTACAATTATCCTCATCACAAAGAAGCAACCTTTATACATAACATAACTTTCAACAATGCAAAGAAATGTTGAGCTACCAAGTTCAAAATGTCCTTTATTCCTCGTTTTATTTTTCCGTTATGTATTCTCGCGACCACAGCTAAAACGTATCCAAACACATCTGATATGGGCATTACATAAATCATTCTACACAGTTAACCGTTCACACAATCCTGGGAGCTCCATTGGCTGTAATCAAGTTAGAGGTTCTTAACACGCGCGAGGGTGTGCGCCCCTCCCACTCTTTCATGGTACTCGGCCGCG
>NW_020872922.1:376505-381505 GCF_003789085.1 Penaeus vannamei
TCCGTTCGCTGTGACACTCAGGCACCCGCCCTGAAGTTGGCGTGGGCGAGCGGGCGGGCGCTGCTGGTTCGGTTGGCGTTCGTCGCTTGTTTTGGCTTGGACGGCAGTTTCTCTTTTTGGCTTGTTTGTGTTGTTTGGAGATTTGGAGAAGTTGGTTTGCCTCCGTATTAACGCTGGAACACACACACATTCGCACAAACTAGCAAACAAACAAACAGAAATTCTTCTTCATCCTTTCTGCTCCTGTCTCTCCTCCTTCCTCTCGCCCCCATCTCTCCTCCTCCTCCATCTATCTTATCCCTCTCCTCCCCCTCACCTCCATCTCTCCCTTCTCCTCCATCTTCCTCATCCCCTCCTCCCCCTCTCCTTCCTCATCCCTCTCCCTCTCCTCTCCTTCTCTCCACCTTCCTCATCCTCCTCCTCTCCTTCTCCTCACTCATCTCTCCTCACCGCCATCTCTCCCTCCCCCTCCTTCAAGTTCCAACAGCCCCGCGCTTTGCCAACGTCCAGGCGACTTTCCCAGGATTAGCACATGCATGATTTAGTCGCGGTGCAGCTGCAGTCCCGTGGCCGCAGAGGGCGAGTCGTGCCGTGGATGTTCCTCCTGGTGAGCAAGCAGGCTGCATCCCCCCCCCCTCACGATCATGCAAGACCGACCCCAGACCTATTATGCAACGCGAAATGAACTTGTACGAGTTAAAGTTTAAAGTTAAAGGTTATGGCATATGATTTTCATGTATTAGTTACGCCCGGGAAGAGAAAGATGGGTGGTGAGGTATTTTCGTTTTCGTATGTGCGCTGAGAACATACAGACACACACCAAAATTAAGTAGTTTGTACCTTGCCTGAGGGAGGTTCGTGTTGGCTGGAGGCGCTATAACCACACCCTTATATAATGTGTGATTCATTGCTTCGTAAAACACCAACACGCGCGCGCACACATACACACAACACAAACAACAAACAAACAAACACGACATAAACATATATTAGTATCGTAACAAAGTATCTAGAAAATCATAACCCCGCCCCCTAAAATATTGCTTCTAAAACAAGACTAACATTAATGGCAGAAAAAAAAAAAATTATAGTTGTTTACTCCTGTCAAACACTTTTTAGCACTATATTACCTAAACTGATTTAGACGGCATTGAATATAAATAAACAGAATGAATATATGAAAACAAGTGAGGAAAACAGTCTAACCTTGCATTTGGAATTCAAATTGTGATCTGTATGTGATGCCGTTTTTGGTGCAGGTGGACGTGTTTTGCATGAGTAATGGGGTCCATTTTCTGCAGCGATTGCCAGGTTTGTTGCAAGTTAGTTTATAGTTTCCATACTAAAGTACAAATCAGTTTCGTGTGGTATATCATTAGATGAACCAAGGAAGGGGTATGTGCAATCGAAAGAAATTTCACGAACTTTGAAATATCTCCAGCAACCTTGGAGAAAGGGATGTTCCATACTTCAATATTTCACGCCTTATATAGGTTTTATGACCTGATTGATATAGAGAGACAGTGGGTGTGCTATGGGTATGCTCACTTCCTTGTTTTTGTTTATTGGCTATTATTATTATTATTATTATTATTATTATTCGTATCCCTTGAAAATGCAAGTTCAGTAAGCAACACGGCGAATGTTTTTATGCATATAGATACATGCTTACACATACAAACATGCACATATACTGTATGTGTGTACATAAATGTGCACCACAAACATATGCAGATAATTGTTGTTCTGACAATAATTTCCTACTGCATGTCTGCTGCTCTTGAAGGCGTCATTGATGCCGCCGTTGGACGCTTCTTCCCTCCGCCTTCTCCCTCCTTCGTCATCATCTCCGCAGCGACTAACGAATGACTCGTTCTCGGCGCGTGCGGAGCGGGTGCTGGAGACGGATGAGAGACGAGGCGACGAGCGGGCTGAAGGGGCAGGGAAGGGGGAGGGGGAGGGGAGGGGCTGAAGGGGCAGGGAAGGGGGAGGGGGGAGGGGGCTGAGGGGCAGGGAAGGGGAGGGAGGGAGAGGGGCTGAAGGGGCAGGGAAGGGAGGGAGAGGCTTCGATGGAGATACTTTTGGGGAAAATTCTTCGTGGGTTGAGCTCTAGGTGTCTTCGTTGTCTTGGTTGTGGGTTTCGTGGGATTTATCGGGAATAGCAACACTTTTTCGGTTGGAGGCGGAGTGAGGAGCGCTCTCGTGATTATAATTGCGGAAGAAAATGCCGTGTTCTCAGCGCGTTTTGAGGATTAATTTGTTTTATAGTGTTTCTATGTTATCAATGTTTATGGGCGGCACTTCGTTTAAAAACAGCAAAGGGAATTATCGTTTTGAGAAATGGAGTAGGCATTATAGCCCATTAAAGTCATCACTAAGGTATACAATTGCCCATTGGCTTTAGCAAAAAAAGGAAAAAAAAAAGAGAGAGAGAGAAAAAACTATTTGGCAAGTAATCGCACTGCTGGGATTATGAAGTAAAAAGGGGATACCTCGACATCGTAGCCTATATCAGTTTCATCAAGAATCCTGCAAGAATCCTGTAGAATGCTATTCAGTCAAGACTCGAAGGGACAACAAACTAACCTTGAAATAACACACGGAAAAAAATCTTAAACGTAACAGGATGTAAAATGCAAATAACCTCGAGGCGGAAACAAGACCGAACAGAGAACCGCGAGCAAACAGTCACACGAACGCACACAGCTAAGCTAATTAACGCGTTGCCAGTATGACGTCAGGAAAAGGACATTCCGAGGCAGCATTTCCGAAGACGCTTAAATGCGGGTGATCCTCGAAGGTTTCAGAGGTACAGCGAAAATCTGGAGCCGACCACTGCCGGGTTAGAAGAGCGAGCGCCTGCAAAGTTAGGAAGGGAGTGTCGGTTACGCGGCTTCAAGGTCAATACCTTTTAAATTGCATTCCAGTCGAGAGGGAAATTAGAAAAAAAGAGGATTAATGACGTGAGGATTTTGCATAATGCTACTTCATTAGGAGAGCTGGGTCCTTTAAGTCTTCTACATAAACGGAAGTCGAAGGTTTGCCGTTGTTGTTGTTGGTAGAAAATGCACGTGGTTCTTTTTCCGGTCTGGCGAGCTTTGGTATTTACTCGTGAGTGTTGACGTTGCGGCGCGCCTTTACAAAAATAGAAAGTGTTATTTTCCTTCTTGAGACTTGTTGCTATGCATCATTTACTTTGAAAATGAGTGGACTGAACGAAGTATATTGGTAGTTGCAGCAATAACAACATTAAGGTTTTAACGGACATTTCCTCGCGCATAACAACAGGCAAGAAATGCTTAGAAAAACAATCTTACAAGTCAGTTTTAAGTCATTAAACAATCAGCCGAATTCTTTGGCGTACTTTCGAATGCAGCCAAGACACTATGTAATAGCCATTTGATCAGCCTCAGTAGTTGTCATTTTCAAGAATTTGACGATGAAAAAATGTATTTTTTCTGCTTACGAAACGTTAGGTTCTTGCGCTGAGAGTGACGAGGACTTTCGTGATCTTGTACAAGATATATAATTAAATCGTATGTCGTAACAGCGACACGAGGTGAAAGAGGGCGAGGGGGGGGGGGGGGGCGGAGAGAAAGAGAAGGAAAAACATTGTGTATAAAGCAGGTTGACCGCTGGTTCGCCATGACTACTCATCGGTATCGTGTCCCCAATTTAACCTGAGACAAAGATCGCGAGACAATGAGAGATTGCTCTGGGGAATGTTTAATTGTAATGCTGTCTTTGCTGAGCATTCGGATGTTTGGCGTGTGTTCTTCTTCTCTCTCTCTCTCTCTCTCTCTCTCTCTCTCTCTCTCTCTCTCTCTCTCTCTCTCTCTCTCTCTCTCTCTCCTCTCTCTCTCTCCTCTCCCTCCCTCCTCCCTCCCTCCTCCTCTCCCTCTCCCTCTCCCTCTCCCTCTCCCTCTCCCTCTCCCTCTCCTCTTCCTCCCCCCTCCCTCCTCTCCCTCTCTCTCCCTCTCCCTCTCTCTCCCTCTCCCTCTCCCTCCTCTCTCTCCTCTCCCTTCCTCTCCCTCTCTCTCTCTCTCTCAGATGGCTTTTTTTTATATAAAGAAGACACGTATGCCATTGGCTTTGCATCATTCCCACGCATTCCTCCACGCTTGGAATGCACACCCCTATTGCAAAACCTAATGTACGATGATTATAATTATTGCGTTTAATATACAACCCCCATTTAGTCATGCAGGCTGACTTCATGGCGTAACTTCAGGCTGAACTATTGACCGTGGAAATCTGAAATACACCAAAATTCTTTTGTATTTTCAGGCGATTTAATTTTCTTGGTTTTGGTGAATTCGTGTCTTTTCGTAGTTCGGGTTTTTGTAGTTTCATTGGTATGCTGTGGGATGTGCAGCTGTAGATTTTTATCTTGTATTTTGCTTTGTTTTCAGCAGATGGCTTTGAAAATTATCTTATATGTTGGAGCTTCTAACTATTCTCACGTGATGAGTCATGCTCAGGAGATGTATAAGAATTATAAGAAGAAAAATTATAGTTAAGGGAATTTATTACAATCATTACTACTGTTGTTGTTGCTGTTGTTACTGCTTTCATTGTTGTTATGGTATATTATAATCATTACTACTATTGTTGTTGTTGCTGTCACTGCTTTTATTGCTGTTGTTATTGCAGTTGTTGATACGGCATTATCAACACCTTCATCCTCCTTGTTATCATCTCCATCAGTATGTTACTAATTACACCACAACCTCGACGCCCGTGGGTGGCCTCTGCTCGTGTGGGCGTCTAATTCCCCCGAGTGAATGACCTTGAAGGAATGCTGCGGCTCAGGAAATGACCTTGAATTTCTCTGTTGTTTTGAGGAAAGCGAGTATCGTACGATCTTTATAAGCGGAAATCTTTTTTCTGCGCGTGGGCTTTTTGTTTTTCTTTTATGGTTACTGTTGTTTTTCCTGTTCTTGTACAGATTTGTATCTATGTTCTTATGTTTTTTTTGTCGTTTCTTCCACCACTTTCGC
>NW_020872922.1:394005-409005 GCF_003789085.1 Penaeus vannamei
CTTATTTTCATTTTTTCGTCTGTTAGTTATCATCACATTTTTAAGTAGGATTTCTTATGCCGACTTTGTCTTCCTGGAGAATCTTTGTCTCGACTTTCCTTTTTTTCGAGAACATTTCCTTTGGTGGTTGTCTCGTCGTTGGACCTTTTCTTGGAATTTCGTCTGGTTAAGATGAGGGAAAGGGGGGGGGGCATGGGGCAGGAGGGTGGTGCTGCCAGTTCTTTGCTTTCAATTGTTGCTTTAAATGCTTTCGTTTGCGTCGTAAAATGAAACTCGCGAGCCTTCGAAAATGACATACAAGTAGAGGCATGTGTGGAATTCATGTTGAACGGATTGCAAAGGGAACGACGAAGGGAAGGGCAAGAAAACACACGTGTGTTTTCTTGCCCTTCCCTTCGTCGTTCCCTTTGCAAGTAGAGGCATATGAAAGTCTGTAATCTGTGTTGGACAGCTGTCTTTAAATGTCAGACATTTAATTTCCATAACAATTTTATTCATCCCATATACTCATATTTCATTCATTCCATTCATACTTATATTTCTTTAGTACTCCATATCTACGCATTTATTTATCTGTTGTTAACTCTTATCTACTCTTCCTCCGCAGCCACGTCGATAACACAGAACTGGCTGTCAAGGACGTCCTGCTGCAAGAACTGATGAGCTTGGAACCTGTTGCGTTCCAGAAGGTTGCGATCGACATTGACTCGTTCAGAATGGCGAGTAAGTATCGATCCATAGAGTACTTTTAACGAGGATGAGCTATTTGGTTTATAGATGCTGTTGTTGGTATGCGCGATTAATGGTGTTGGGTTTTCAAAATGGTCAGCTGATTAGATGTATATAATTTGTTGGTTTATATAGTGTTATGGGTGATTTAACTCTACGGTGATACCACTCCATGTTTTATCTAGATGTTGGTCACCAATATTTTTTCTTAACGAAGTAGATGTTATTGATACTTTTATATAAAAAGTAGGTAGGTATACGTAGAATAATACAAACAAACAAAAAAGAAAAATGCAGGTAAAATAAAAACCAAAGGCCCCCACAAGCCCCTCTTCTAAGCCCGCCCTCTTCGCAGGAGAGAGCAACGTCACCCGGACGGAATCAGCTGCCTCCTCGGCGCCCAAGGAGGAGGAGGAGGAAGTCCAGGTGATCAAGGTCGAAGGAACTCAGGAGTCTCCCGGAGGATCCATCGTGATCAAGAAGCCCTCTGGCACCGCGGACCGCTCGCAGCAGGTACGGAAGGAGCAGCTGCAGTCAAGGTTTCTTCTGTGGAGAAATAGTGTTAGAGTTCTGCCTGTTTGGCCGCTGTCGGTTAAGTTATGCTGAGAAGGAAGGGAGTTGTGTTTGAGTTTTGTCAGATACTTGTAGCATATTGTAATTTTGAATGGAAGGTTTTTATGCCGGTCTTTGTTTAATTATGCCATTGAGGCTTATCAGGGGAAAAATATTGAATTTTGATTCTCTTGTGCTTATGAAATTCACTTGTTATTATTGTTATTGTTATTATTTATTTTTTAATTATTATTATTATTATCATCATCATCATTTTTGTTATTATTATGTTTATCATTATCGTTATTATTATTGTTATCATCATTATTATTATCATCATCATCATTATTATTATTATTATCATTATTAACATTATTATTACAGCTAGTGTAAAGGCAGATCCATCCTCCCAAAACCTTACTGAGCTATGGAAACCAGTGTTGGATCTTTCTGCGCATTTGTAATAACTTATCGTTGTGTGAAAGTGACTAGGACTAACAAATACTTCCGCTACCGTAAACACATTCTCACCATGATTTTTATCATATTTGTTCTTATAAGCCTTAGTACTTACACTGATTTCCCTCCTCGCGCGCCAGGAGGAGAGCAGCACCGTCGCCAACCTGATCTACCAGTTCGGCGCCTGGCGGCCCGTCAACCCCTACAACTTCCGGCCGTCTTCGCCCGACCCCTCGGCCGTCACTCCGGCGAACCCGCCCCCGCGCCCCCCGCCAGCACCCCCGCCCGCCCATTCTACAACCCCACCCAGAGGCCAGCACGCCCCTCGAGGCCTCAGGAGAAGGACAAGGCCGTCACGCCTCCGCATCGCACGACCAAGAGGACTACGACCAGCAGCACCACGACTACGGCTTCTACTACTACAACTACGACTCCTCCTCCTCCGCCTCCAACTACGACGACCACAACCACAACCACACCACCTACAACAACCACTACAACCACGACGACGACCACCACGACTCCTCGACCCACGACGACCGCAAGCGCGAGCACGTTGCAGTTCAACAATCGGTTCGGAATTCCCCTCGAGGACCTGGGCTCGAAGGAGAACAAGATGACGACGAAGAGGAACCCGTCGAGGGACGACCTCCAGGCGATTCTGGCGGACCTGATGTTCTTCACGACTCCTCGACCTCGTCCTCGACCTCGTCCCCGGCCTCAGCCACGGCCTCAGGCTCCCCTTCGAGTCCCCGACGAAATCACGATCTTCTCGAGGCCGAACTATAACGCAAGACCCACCTCGACGCAGCCTCCCCCTAACCGAACCCCGAGCTCGGCGGAACACCTGATCACATTCCAGGACATCTTGGAAGGAAACCGGAGACGTCCTTTGTTCTCGGCCTCGCATTCCTCGGCGGACAGCCAGACGGCCTCGACGGCCTCCCACCAGACGCTAGGACTGCCCCATGTCACGTCTTACACCGGGGTGAGAGAACCTCAGCCTCCGAAGCCACCTGCAGATTTCAGGTTCCCTCTGGACAGATTCCGATACCCCAGCACCTCGTACGCGGTCACAACCATGCCTCCCGCCACCGAGCCCACTGTCGCTGCTTCGTCTTTCAACATTTGGGATTTCCTCACGACCAGGAAGCCTCTGATTCTGAACACAGAGGTGGTGACGTCAACGAGCATCGACGTCCAGTACGGTTCAACGTCCTCAGATCAAGGAACAACACAATATGGTCCTGTGTATAGACCGACGAGTGAGCTGGCCCCAGTCTACAGACCAACCATCGACAATGGACCAGTCTACAGACCTGATCAAGGGACTACAGACGAGTATGGCCCGGTGTATCGGCCCAGCAGCGAGCCAGCACCTTTAAAAGAATTTTCGGGAGACCAGAATTTCCTAACGGTCCCTGTGATATCGGGTACTAACGTCCGCTACATCACCATGAACAAGACGCGCACCAACTACCCCAACGTCGTTATCGTAAACCTTCAGGCGACTCCCGAGGCCGAGACGACGACGCCCGAGACCTCCTCGCGGGGCGACGGAAGGAGATTCAATACGAAATTCCTGGAGGACATTTTCCAGACTGTGCTGCGCAACACGAACTACCGCGGCATAGACGGAGCCACGCACTTCAGGAATTCCGGCTTTTCAAACAGAAGAGGAAAACCTATCGACCTCGACATACCAGACTCACCTGCGCCCTTACTTGACGAGGAAACCAATGAGTCTCTCTCCCTCTGGTCTGTCTTGAGGAACCTGAGCCAAGTATACCTGTCCGATCCCGCCATCATCCAGCAGCTGCAAGATTTCGAGAAGGCAGCTTCACAAAAAGCAAATCGAGGTACAACAGCTACATCAACATCACAATCCACAACTCAAGATCAAACAACAACACCCAATTTGACGCCATTCTTCCAGCATTTAAGAGGCTCTCAGAATCCCTTCCTGAAGAATTCCAACGTCGTGGCAAGCCAGCAAGCTCCTGCTTACGCGTACATCCCTCTGCATGACCCAGACGCATCAGAGCGTAGCGATGCCTCGACCGATGACGACAAGGGCCCTGCGCCTGCGTTGAACTACACCCTCCAACACATCACGCCTCGCCCGGCATCAGGTGTCACTTACCCCATGGATTATACGCCACAGCCCATCCGCTACACCTCATCGCCTTTCACCACCTTGTTCATGACCGGCGTCGGAGGCAAGAGCTCGGGCAGCCCGCAGGTGATCAGCGTGTCGAGTCGTTCCCCCGTCATTCCGTCAGGTAGCTCCTCGATGACGAACTCTCCGATCCACACATTCGTCCTCAAGGAAGGACAGAGCATGGAGGATCTGCTTCAAGAGATCTTCGATACCATATCGCTGGAGGAAGAGAACGAGGCTTTTCCCTCCACTGACGCTCCGAGTTCAGACGTCGAAACGACGACAGAGGATTTAGAAACTACGTACCAGACCACGCGCGAGACGGAGAGCCGAGACAGCGTCTTGGAGTCCATCAACAGAATCCTTCAGCAGCACCTCGAGAAGATGAACAACCAGTCCAAGGACTCCTCCCGAGAGCAAAGTTCGACGGCGCCATCGACGGCGCCTGAGCCCTCTCCGCCGTCTCGAGAGCCGTCCAAGCCGCACGAGGGAATCGACCCCATCCACGACCTCTTCCCCGTCATGACCCGCCCCATGAACTTCATCCGAACCACCACGCCCAAGCCCTATGAGATCCTGGACGACGGCGACAACGAGATCAAGACGACGGTCGTGGGAGACGGCATGGCCTCCACGGAGGAGGTCAGGACGGAGACCTCGATAGACGTGTCCTACAGCGTCCACTCTGCCACCACCGAGATAGCGCTTATCAACAACGACACAGTGCAAGGTACATGTCGTGGATTTTTGCGTCATATGAACTGGTTTGTTCTTAAAATAGTTTCTTTAATGATTAGTAGTTCGTCTTTTAACATAAAACTTGTTTATACATATATTTAATTGTTTATTTGTTATTTATCACATATTTGTCGTGTTTGTCTTTATTTGATTTTCACAGTTTTATTGAAATTTATTTCTGTATATTTCCACATTGCTTTTATTAACTTGGTTTATCTTATAGCTATCATTAACGTGTGCTGCCTTTATCCTTCAAGCATTTTTGTCAACCACAGCATGTCAGAGCAAGTCCCAGTTCCGTTGCAAGTCTGGCGAGTGCATCGCCGAGTCCTCGCGGTGCAACCTGATCCAGGACTGCCGCGACAGCTCCGACGAGCGGGACTGCTCCTGCGCCGACTTCCTCAAGAGCAAGTTCCTCACGCGGAAGATCTGCGACGGCATCGTCGACTGCTGGGACCACTCGGACGAGTCCAACTGCGGTGAGCCTCGACCCGGGGAGTCTCTCCTGTCATTGTCTGTGTGTGTCTGTCTGTGTGTGTGTGTGGTGTGTGTCTGTGTGTGTGTGTGTGTGGGTGTGAATATGTATATGTATGTATATATGTATATATGTATATATGTATATATATATATATATATATATTATATATATATATATATATATATATATATATATATATATATATATATATATTATATATTATTTGTTTATATTATATAGATAGATAGATATGTACACACACACAGACACATATACACACATCAATATATACATATATATGTAGATAGACAGAGATAGACATGTCAATATGAAATGTCAATGTCTCGATCCATGTCTGTCTCTCCTATCCCCCCCCCCTCTCTCTCTCGCTTGCTCTCTGTCTCTTCTCTCTCCCTCTCTCCCTCACCCCTCACCCCCTCACCCCTCCCTCCCACCTTCCCTCTCATTTTCTTTTATTTTTCTCTCTCATTTTCATTCTCCCTTCCCCTTACCCCTGCTCACACCACCCTCCCCGATTCCAATATCCCCCACAAGCACCCCCGTCTCTACCGTCCCCTCCCTCCCCCTGCCCTCAGAGTGGTGCAAACCGGGCCAGTTCATCTGCCCGGGGACGACCCAGTGCATCGAGCAGAGCCAAGTGTGTGACGGGATCACGGACTGCAAGGACGGGGACGACGAGAGGACCTGCGTCACCATCGCCCCGGACGTCCCCGCGGCCAACTCTCTGGATTACCATGGCGAAGGTAGGGAGCGGTTGTTAATTGGTTGTTTGGTGGGGAGGGGTTGTTTCGTTTGATGTATATATTGTTTTTGCTTTTGTCTTGATTTTTCCTTAGAAGCTGACGATAGAAATGGTTTCAGAGATTCTCATTCTATTCTTCAATAGTTTTTAAACAAATACATTTTTTTCCTGGAAGGAAAACATAGAGTGTGATTTTGAATATACATGCAAGAAGCGATTTCAGATGCGTATCATGTACATCGGAAAAGCTAAACCGTCTCCGCCTTTTCCAGGGTACCTGATGGTGCGGAAACACGGCGTCTGGGGAAAGCTCTGTCTCGACAACTTCGAGCAAGTGACGTCTCGAGCTTCTGCAACCTGGACGGTGTCAGACTTAGGCCAGGCTGTGTGCAAAACGCTCACTTTCAGGTACGTGAATCCATTCATGTTCTATATAAATCATTTGATGTACAGTCTGGAATGTCTTGGACTTCCGTGTATCCGCATTTTCATGCTTTCTAGTATGACAAAATAACGAAAGGGTATCACAGACCGCCCCAGTGTACAGTACGAGCTAAGTGCTAATGGAATATAACATGCTCAACTTCCTTTCCATTCTTCAGCAACTTCAGCCGCGTGGAGCGCTCCCCGGACACGACCCTCGTCAAGCGCTCGCGGCCCAACATCCCCTCGAGGTACCACTCGCTCCTCCCGCCTCCTGATCCTGCAGCTCCTTCGCCCGTCTACTACGAAATCAACGTTTCTGACAAGGGGTTCCTGCCCACGCGCGCCCGCTCCGTACCCGAGGACACGTCTTCGGCGACGGACCTCACTCTCTCCTTAGACTTCGAGAAGACGACGTGCCCGAGGAAGGACGTGGTGAAGGTCTCTTGCGAAGGACTGCAGTGCGGGATGCGGCCGCGCGCCGTGCACCATCGCGCCAGGTGGGTTGAGGCGGAGGTCGCGGCTTTTGAACGGTTCCGGCTGGGGGCGCTTGGGCGCTGTGACGGGGAGACACAGGGGCTTTGGACGCCGGTGCTGCTGGCTGTGGCCGAGATAGGTTGGGGAGGGGGGGGGTCTGTGACCAAGACAAAAGGGGTTGATTTCTATGACCAAGACAGGAGGTCGTTATCTGTGATCAAGACGAGGGGCTCTGAAGTACCTCGCTTTGCCTTGAAATCTTGACGACCAGATTAGGATATTTTAAGGCACGTGGTTTTGATCTGTGATCGACAGAGAAGGATGTTCATGTCATCTGTGACTTCATGACAACAGAACAGGAGAACGTGTTGAATGTCATGACTTGGAGAACAAAATACTGACACTTTTACTCCTAGTTTCTTCTGTTATCTTTCTCATTTCTTTATACGTAAGTGAGTAAATTTAGCCAGTTTATGTAGTGTTGTCTTACCACACCAAATAATCATTAAAAAATAAATTAAAAATAAACCTACCTCTTAAATATAATTACCTTAAATTTCTCCAATTCGCTTCTTAAACAATCAAATTTAAAGTATCTCCCTTGTACAAAACCATTTTTCGTGACCTTTCTTCAGGTCGACCTTCCTTTGTGCTGTACCTTCTTCAAGTATATTAACTTTGCAGGTATTACAGAAGTGGCAGGCGTCGTCAAGCGCGGTAGGTAGCGCCGCACACAATACACTTGCTGCTTTTACCCTAACCCGCGCCTGGCCAGCATTTTAGGGATATCATCTTTTGTTATTACTATTTATCGATATATTAATTAATTAGTCAGTTTATTTGTTTATTCATTTATTATTGTTATTTTTGCTTACATTTTGGGGGCTCGGTATATTTCAAAATCTTATATATATTGTAGTTTTAAAATTATTTGTTGATTTTGTAATTTTCGTTTTTATCTCAAGAAGGGTTAACATACTATGCGTTTACTAATATAGTGCTTTTATTTTCTTTATTGTTTTTTTTCTAATTCATTATTTTTTTCAAAATTCATTACGTTCATATATATTTCAGCATATCATAATTTTTAATTACTAAATAACTAATTCTCGCTTTTGTGATTGCGGGGGCGAATGTTTTACTGTGTGTCTGTTCTTAATGGCGGCCGAACATTCTCCTAAGATGCTGAAATTTGCTGTTTATGGGAGGCAAATATTCCCCTAAAATTCTTAAAGAAAATGAGGTGTTTTTGTGCAATGGACCTTCCAGAATGAGGCGTTATTGACATATGTTTTCCGTTTCGGTCAACACACGATAAGCATCCGGATATTAAATTATTACTTTTATCAGTCAAACGGTTTGCGTAACGCCGTTTCTAGTTGAACTTTTTATAACATCGATTCTGGGACTTTTATATATATATATATATATATATATATATATATATATATTATATATATATATATATATATATATATTTTTTTTTTTTTTTTTTTTTTTTTTTTTTTTTTTTTTTTTTTTTTTTTTTTTTAACGATGCAGAGCCTCCTTTGATTCAATACTGCGATTTTTTTTTCAGTAAAATAATTTATACATCAAATTAAAAGGGTTGAATTATTTCCAAATGAAAATTGTAACACGTTTTTTAAGGGGATGTCATTAGGGCAAATTATATAATAAAACTAATACAAAAGCTGCGTATTATAACAATGCTATGTCGCTTATTTCTAAAACCCAGGTCATGCTTCACTAAATTATAACATCCTTTTCTTACTATATTACTTCCTTCATCTCGTATTTATCTACTTTTCCTTCCGTTGTTACTTTTTTTATCTATCGATTTATCTTTTTTATTCCCTTCTCTTCATTCACAATATCTTTGTTATTTTGTCTTTCTTCTTTTCTTTGGATCTCTACTTTATTTATCTGTATTTCCTTTCTTCTTTTTCTTCATTATTCGTTTATTTATCCCTCTTATTTTTTCCCCTCTTTCTTTCTTAGTTTTCTGTCCTCTCGTTTTCTACAGTCAGGTGAAATAATTGGTTATAATTCGTGTCTGTGCTTTAACATGTCTTATGTCACTACTAACTAAAGCTTATATGTGATGTCCGCTCATTAATAACGGTATTTTTTCACAGAATTGTTGTATGCAGCATGTGCTTAAATTTTGACGTGTTTAAGGTCTTTGTCCTGCAACAGCTGTTATCATTATTTGTTATTGTATTGTTAATGTTATTATCTTGGATGTTCGTTTATACCTATTGTGTATATATAGGCATATCAGTAATAGTAAAATGCACATATCAGCATAGAAAATCCCCGAAAACGTTTGGAAACATAAACACATGCAAATCTTTCATTACGATAAAAATGAAATAAAAATCTATACATAAACATAGAGATAAGCCTTAAACAAAAACCGACAAGTCAGAACCGTAAACCCCGGCCAACCGCGCTGACAGCACCGTCACCTTCTGCCAACAGGATCGTGGGCGGCAGCAACAGCGGGCCGGGGTCCTGGCCCTGGCACGCGGCGCTGTACAAGGAGGGCGAGTACCAGTGCGGCGCCACGCTCATCAACGACCGCTGGCTCGTCTCGGCCGGACACTGCTTCTATAGGTGAGGATGCGTGTCTTTTGGTTTGTTTGTTTATCTTGTGTGCTTAGTTAATTTTTATGCTTGGGTGGGGAATACTGTAGGTTTTATGGGTAGTTCAGGTGGGGTTTGATTTTTGTTTTGGTATTTTGAGGCATTGTTGAGATTTTGGTGGTAAATATGGATTCTATTTTAAAAATCTAAGGTGTAAAAAAAGAATTTATCCTCAAACATTCTGAAGACTCAGGCAATTTCTGAGAGGATGAAATGTCTTGAGTGGTCTCCCCTTTGTGAGTTCATACCCACTCTAACTCCCCTCTCTTCCGCAGCGCCACCAACAACCACTGGGTGGCTCGTCTGGGCGCCCTCAGGCGGGGCTCCAAGTTCCCCTCGCCGTACGAGCAGCTGCGACACATCACGCACATTTTCATTCATCCCGAGTACGTGTTTTTTTATTTCAATGGCATTATCACACAACAGCTATTGGGATTTATTGTTGCTGTTTCTAATATGATTTATTACCAGAGAGAGAGAGAGAGAGAGAGAGAGAGAGAGAGAGAGAGAGAGAGAGAGAGAAGAGAGAGAGAGAGAGAGAGAGAGAGAGAGAGAGAGAGAGAGAGAGAGAGAGAGAGAGAGAGAGAGAGAAGAGAAGAAAGAGAGAAAAGCGAGAGACGGCACCACTGGCCCACCACCCCCTCGACATCCAGCCCCTATACCAAGGCCCTAAGAGCCTCCTTCCCTCCAACAGATACGTCGAGACGGGCTTCATCAACGACATCACTCTGCTCAGCGTCAACGAGCCGGTTCGCTTCACCGACTACGTGCGCCCCGTGTGTCTGCCTCCGCCCGGCGCCGGCATCGAGGACGGCCGCCTGTGCACGCTGGTGGGCTGGGGCCAGCTGTTCGAAGTGGGCAGAATCTTCCGTGAGTGCTGAAGGGGGCTTCTGTGGGACTTTGTCGGTGGTCATATTGAACTGAATGAATTTCTATGAGTATTACTATAAGAAGACGAATAAATAGATTAATAAATTAATGAATAAGTAGATATATATATTCATTAACACACACACACACACACACACACACACACACACACACACACACACACACACACACACACACACACACACACACACACACACACACACACACACACACACACACAAACACACACACACACACACACACACACACACACACACACACACACACACACACACACACACACACACACACACACACACACACACACACACACACACACACACACACACACACACACACACACACACTTCTCACCACCTCCCTTCCCCCATCGCCCCTTCTCCCAAACACCCCGCACTCGCCTTCCGCAAACCTCGCTCAAACCGCCCCTCCCGCTTCTCGCAGCCGACACCCTGCAGGAAGTCCAAGTGCCGCTGATCTCGACGTCCGAATGCCGCAAGAGGACGGTGTTCATCCCGCTCTACCGCATCACCGACGACATGTTCTGCGCAGGGTACGACCGCGGCGGAAGGGACGCCTGCCTCGGCGATTCGGGCGGCCCGCTCATGTGCCAGGTGAGGGGGCGCGGGTACCGTTATTGTGTTGTTATTGTTTTTATTTATTATCATCATCATTATTATTATTATTATTATTATTATTATTATTATTATTATTATTATTATTATTATTATTATTATTATTATTATTATTATTATTATTATTATTATTATTATTATTATTATTATTATTATTATTATATTATTATTATTATTATTATTATTATTATTATTAATATTATTATTATTATTATTATTATTATTATTATTATTATTATTATTATTTATTATTATTATTATTATTATTATTTATTATTATTATTATTATATTATATTATTATTATTATTATTATTATTATTATTATTATTATTATTATTATTATTATTATTATTATTATTATTATTATTATTATTATTATTATTATTATTATTATATTATTATTATTATTATTATTATTATTATTGTTATTATTATTATTATTATTATTATTATTTATTATTATTATTATTATTATTTATTTATTATTATTATTATTATTATTATTATTATTATTATTATTATTGCTGTTGTTGTTGTTAGAATTATAAAATGATAATGATAATAATAATAATGATAATAAGCTCTCGCAAGTTCTCGATCAAGCGATGAAAATTCGCTCAATTAAACACCATAGCTTTCCATTTATCACCATTACCTACGCTCATTATTCATCATTTCACCCATTCTTCGTCTCCCATTTTCCAAGAAACCCCATTTTCATAATCCCCCCCCCCCGCCCCCTTCGCAGGAACCCAACGGGGCGTGGCAACTGGTGGGCGTGACGAGCAACGGGTACGGGTGCGCGCGCCCGCACCGCCCCGGCGTCTACACGAAGGTGGTCAACTATCTCGACTGGATGAATCAGGTCAGTTGAGTATTTTTTTTCTTGTTTATTCTCTTTCATTTAACTTCCTTTCTTTTTCTCTCTTTCTTTCTTTTTCTTTTCTGTATTTTTATTTTGTTCCTTCTATTGTATTCCTTTTCTTCTATTGTCCTTTTTTTCTTTTTATTTTTATTTGTTTATTTTTTCGTCTGTTCCAGTCTTTATTTCATTTTCTTTGGACGTTTTCATGTTTTCTATTTATTTTGCTATTCTCCTTCTCTTTTCTAATTACCTTTCTTCCCTTCTTTATTTTCCATTCCTCCTTTTATTTCTTCTTCACCTCTTCCTCTTTCTTTCTCTCCCATCCTCTCCTTCATTCTCTCTCCCAAAACAACAAATCAAGAGACCCAGACTCTTCGAGAACAACAAATACCCAAAGAATTCTTGTTTAGTCTGACTAAAACAGTAAAAATAGAAAAAGAAACATTAATCATTGCTACAATTAGATAAAACCCCCATCTTGTTCCCCCTTCATCACCTCAGACCTCTTCACCACACCTCTAATGAAATGAATATCAGTAACGAAACCCTGTCTTCCGTAGGTGATGGAGCTGACGAAGAGCGAGCTGGTGGTGCCAGTGCCAGCGCAGTGCGAGGGCCACCGCTGCCCCCTCGGCCAGTGCCTCTCCGCCTCCAACGTGTGCAACGGCGTGGTCGAGTGTTCGGACGGCTCGGACGAAGCCCAGTGCCACTGAGAGCATTGCGGGTAAATTGTGTCGTTTGGATTCGGACGAGGTTTCGGACGCGGTGTCGAGGATGTCGCGTGTTGATTAGAACTTGTCGAGACCTGTTGCACACACTCCGGCCAGTATGATGACGTTGTCTACGTGAGAAATTATATGTGAATGGAAACGGAAAGGAGAAATCATCATCATTCAGTATTAACTGCTTCTTGGACACACTCAAGGTGCCTTTCAGTGAATGACATGAAGTGTAAAAGAACGACCTGGGAGAAAAGAATATTCTGAAGAAACGCAGAATGTGGAAACGAATGAAGCACCATTCTTGAAGGGGTTACGAAACCTCTTTAAAAGAAAGAATGAACATATGTGAATTCTCGAAATTTTTGAACTTATTGTATCATATGTTTATTTACGAAAACTATTTATTGTTAAAAATATTTGATTCTTATGTAGTGTGATTGTGTACTGCATATTCTTCAATTATAACTCCAGTGCTCTCAGAGTTTCACATTGGAACAGAGAGCATAGCAAGGAGTGTCATTTCAATGGGCATTATGAATTATATAAGGACAGCACTTGATATACACCAATTTTCATTGTTTAACATAAAATGTTATAAACAAAAAAATGCACAGTTAGCATTAGTAGTTATGTACATTATCTATATTATATTAATAGTTCATAATTTGCGAAAAAAAGGATCGAATTAGGGATTTGTTGATCTTTTCGAAAAAAAATCGAATCAGGGAAGCTGAGTCTCTTGCGCACTCAATGTACAACGTCACAAGCCCCCTCTGCTGCACAGCGCACTGAAACACGGTGAGACAAAGCGATACACATACGTAATTCACCTCCAGAAATCAGATAACAGATAAGCGAAAAACACATGGATATATAAACAAGTAGATAAGGATAGTAATTAAGATAATTCCCTTAGTAAAACAGACACAGATTCTTTTAAAATGAAACTATTTCTATACAATATCAGAAAATCTCACACAACATGTTACTTCATTCTTAACAAGAACACTTGAGAAAACCTGATCCACGCAGATTTTTAACTTTATTATGAGCAATGAATCGTTACTCGGTGTAGAACGTAGAGCTTCGTTAATCTTCCTTTAAAGAAGGTTTTAGAATATATAACGAAGGCTGAAGGTGCAATGCGGTTGTAAGTAGAGAACAGATATGATACTACCACCTTATTAAAAACACGTTTAGCTTTACTTATGTTATGGTAATTATTTATATCGTTGGGGTCATCTTGAGAGTGTGTATGTCTTCGGTGCGACAGAATTGTTGTATGACAGTGGCATTAAATTTGTAAGTGATATTAGGTTAGCGGGAGTATAGGCATGCTTATAACGAGTAATATCAAAACACATAAGGGTCTATATAATCTGTCAGTCTCTCCTTTTTTCTCTTTTTATTAGTCTACCTCATTCTGTCTTTCACATACAAATACACAGGCACAAACACTCTTTTGAAGGGCAGGGTTAATTCGTTTGTTATGCCTCATCTGATCTAATGCTATCAAAATGCACTCAATTTTGCGTGTCCTTCATCATGTACGAGACGGGTTCCGTCAGATTAATTCGTCCATTTTCCTTTTTGTTTCATTGTGTCGTGATTTTTGGAACTCAGCGTGACTGCATTTTGAATCGGCATTTCTTAGGTTTGGTATTTATTAATTCAAGCGTGTGTATAGGTTATTTTTAGATTTTTTTTACCTCACATTCCCCCATTAAAGTCATGTTATCATTCATTCATTTATTCATTCATATTATTCATACCGGGCAATTATTTCAGTGTTTTGCACTTTGTACATATACATAAATATATATATTTACATTTTACATCTAGGTCATGCCCATGGGTAAAACTAATGCCAAAGTTTTTTATGGGCATCTTCTTTGTGATATTGTTGTTATTTATTAAAATGTACGTACGTATACCTCTAATAAAATCGTTTCGTAGAATCTGTGTTTTACACCTTATTTTTTCCTTGTTTGCTTTTTCGTTTATACCACTTTACTGTATGGAGAAGTATCATCTATTCTTAGCGTATCAAATTGCGTCTAGACAGCACCAAGAGTAATTTGCAGTAGAAGTTCTCGCATACCTTCTACTGCAAATTGCTCTTGACTGCCATGCTCAAAGACGAAGGAATCATTTGCTACTTCCTGTCTACACGTAGCTTGAGTTGGCGTCCATGGGTCTCATCAAGGACTGGGGGTGGGGGTGGGGTGGGGCAGCAAAGAGGACATGGGTGTGCATGAAACGTTATGGCCTTTCAGTTCCTGATACAAAAAAAGAAAATCAGACTGCATGAAAAGTCACTATCAAGCGAGAAGAAACAAATGTGAGACACTACGACGCTACTCTACATCTGACAGCGGGACGAGAATCACTTCGATGAAGCTCACGCACTCCATCGGAAAAAAAGTTTGTTGGCGGAAAACTGAAATTCATCGTTTGC
>NW_020872922.1:414005-419005 GCF_003789085.1 Penaeus vannamei
TACGTTGGTGCTTCTCTAAGAGTCCTAAGATTGATGTACATTTCCCTTGTTAGGTCCACGATAGACTATGCGAGCCCGGTTCTTAGTATGTTGCCACAAAATGTTCTCAGACCCCTTGAAATCTTACAGAACAAGGCCATGAGAGTCATTTTGGGTTGCCCAATAACTGCTAAAGTTCTTGTCATGAGGAAAGAGCTTGATCTCCCGTCAGTTCACAGCCGTATTACCCCAGTCAACACCATACTCGGCATCAGACTTCTGCAGATTCAGTCCAAACCTCAAATTTCCCTTGCATTGTCTAATGAGATTAATTGTAGAGTTAGGCATGTCCGACGGCCTCGATACTCCAATCTCATAAGTCAAACTTGGAATGGAAGGCCAAGACTGCCCAGACTATTCTCAGCTTTAGTGTGTGGAATAATGATTTTATCAACATCCCAGAAGCAACGCTTACTTCACCATGGCATAGATCACATGTTAACGTACATATTGATAAATTAACAGGGCCAAAACCCATGACTTCAATAACAGAGTTAAAAGGCCATTACTTGAAATATATTGATGAAATTCTCCACCCCCCTCAGGGTACCCCCCCACTTGCAATCTACTGTGATGCTTCTACTGATCCTCATGGAACAGCAGGGATTGGTGTTCTAATTCCCGACATTGCTCTTCAAGAAAGTTTGCGAATTTCCAACTGGACAAGCACAACTGATGCCGAGTCAGTAGCAATATACCATGCCATCAAAAAAGGTACTGAACAGCAGCGACACCTAGCTGTCTTCTCTGACAGCCAGGGTGCACTGTATAGACTTACAACATTTAATCCAGAAAACATGGTAACTATCAATACCATTCACCAAATCGCTAGCCTATCCGAGCAGGGTATACAAGTATCACTATACTGGATACCTTCTCATATAGGGATATCAACC
The DNA here is from genome assembly GCF_003789085.1 of Penaeus vannamei. NCBI lineage: Eukaryota > Metazoa > Arthropoda > Malacostraca > Decapoda > Penaeidae > Penaeus > Penaeus vannamei. The sequence goes on from NW_020872922.1 coordinate 414,941, forward strand.
TGTGACAACGTAGATAAGTTAGCAAAACAAGCACTTTCCCATGAAGAACCATATTATGTAATACCGCTATCTATCAGTCAAATGAAAAAACGTGTTATTAGCTGTCTTCGAGATTATGAGGGCCAGGTATGGACCATTGAAAATTTGAAGAAAAGTGGACATGGTACCATCTGGCATTATGAAAGTATTGTCGGGTCATGTGATGCTGACAAACCATATAAATTCTACGATGGACTGTCTCGGAGACAGCAGGTCACGCTAACCAGGCTACGCATAGGGTATCAATACACTATACATTATGTACAGGATGCGGTTTTGGAGGCAAAGCCAGTCACATATCACCAATGCAAAATGTGCAAGGCGCCCAAGTCGCATAATCTTACACATTACTTACTTTGTTGCTCAAAAACTGCATCCTATCGATCAAATAGCACTGTCCAGAGACCAGCACTTATTGATCATATTAATTTTATCATAGGCACTGGTCTTGTCTTCGATATGATTAGGGATATAAAAGGTTTTTTACCAACTAGATGATATGTGAATAATGTATGCATAATGACACAGCCCTTCAGGCATATAGAACTAATGTTTGACTAATAGCCCTTTACATAAATATAAGCATAGCCAGTTGGATAGATGCGGTAGCATCTTACCCTGGCTTTTTACAGGGCATGTACACTGTTCTGTAAATAAATATTATCAAATCAAATCAAATTTCACTCTCTCTCTCTCTCTCTCTCTCTCTCTCTCTCTCTCTCTCTCTCTCTCTCTCTCTCTTCTCTCTCTCTCTCTCTCTCTCTCTCTCTCTCTCTCTCCTCTCTCCCTCCCTCATTCCTCCCTCCTCCTCTCTCTCTATCTATCTATCTTTCTCCTCTCACTCCCTCTCTCCCTGGCAGTTAACGAGTGTTCTCGTGAGGTGCGTCCCCACACAGCTTCCATATGTCGTTAAGGCATGTCACTCAATTAAGTTGTTTTAAATCGGTAAGATGATGCTGGTCCGATGTTTCTAAATATATAAATCAATATATGATAAGGCGAGGGCTTATTAGTGCTGGGCTGTCTTTGTCGGGCTCCAATCAGATTCTGAGGAGGAAAGAAAAACAACGACCAGATCACGCGTTCTGGAGTCCTTTTTCAAACCGGTCTGCTTCTGTGATCTGTCGAAAAAAAAGAAAAAGAAAAGAAAAAGAGAAATAAAAAAAAAAGTGTGCTGACTTTGGCTGCTTCTGTGATGAAGTCCATTCAGAATCACTGTTCAAGGATGTCATTACTGTCTGTTGTATTGGACAAATGTATGATGCGACCTATGATTCTGTTGAATGGTGAGCAGTAAGTATCAGCGTGAAGATGACCTGCTTTATTCACTGTTGCTCTTTACTGGCTTGTGTTTTTCCAAAGAAGATCGTACTTTTTAAAAATCAATAAGCTTTATCGTTCCTTTTTTCTCTTTTTCATCAACCTCCCTAAATGCTTATAGGGGACACCTCAAGGCCACCGGAATAAATCTCTAGAATTTTATGTCGCAACGGTGTGCAGTTGACCGGCTCTCGCTTGGCGGATCTTTGAGGGTATTATGTCCCCCTCTTGAGATCACGCAGTAAGATCCCATTTATTTCCATGTGAATCGAATTGGCATGCTGGTGACAGCTGATCGACTGAAATATGGAAATTAATCAACGCTGTCTTCATCGGTGAGTTAGTAAAACAATTAAGATAAAATTCATTGGATAGTACTAAAAGGCAAAGTATAATAGTGACTTTATGAAAATGTTGTTACCAGTAGATTCTAAAAAATCTTATCTATAAAGCATGTGGAGAATGGTGTAGATACCATAAAGCAGAAAATGCAAGTATCAGTCAATGAAAAATAATGACGAAAAAAAAACACGATTTCAAACGATATTTGCTGTATTATACATACCTCTTTGTGTATTTTTCATGAGTAAAAATGGTAGCTAAAATCTAATACTAATAAGAGATTATAAATAAAACACATGCATCTGTTATAAAATAAATTTCAAATGTTTGAATTAAATTTGATAGAAAAGTAGAATAATTATGACATATGATGTAAGATGAATTGCAAAGACCTCATATTACTAAGATTGTTATTATCATCGTTGCTGCTGTTATTGTTATTATCATCGTTGCTGCTGTTATTGTTATTATCATCGTTGCTGCTGTTATTGTTATTATCATCGTTGCTGCTGTTATTGTTATTATCATCGTTCTTGCTGTGTTGTAGTGGCCACCAATAATAAACAGTTATCATTATCACTATTGTATTGTTTTTATTTTTGTTATCATTATTTGCAGTAATAATATTACTCTTTTCCTACTCCAGAATACTAGTTTGCTCTTATCTTTGCTAAAACAGTGATGGTATTTTGAGTTATCATTAGCCTTGATATGATCAGAATCCTCTTTTCGTTCCAAAATATCGAGAATGTTGAGTGGTTTTATTAGCGGTACCTCTCTGAATCTCTCTCTCTCTTTCTCTCTCTCATTCACCCCCATCACCTCCTTCTCTCGCTTTCTCTCTCTCTCTCTCTTTCTATCTATCTGTCTCTCCCTCTCTCTCTCTCTCTCTCTCTCTCTCTTCTCTCTTCTCTCTCTCTCTCTTCTCTCTCTCTCTCTTCTCTCTATCTCTCTTCTCCATCTCTTTCTTTCTTTCTCTCTCTCTCTCTCTCTCTCTCTCTCTCTCTCTCTCTCTCTCTCTCTCTCTCTCTCTCTCTCTCTCTCTCTCTCTCTCTCTCTCTCTCTCTCTCTCTCTCTCTCTCTCTCTCTCTCTTTCTTTCTTTCTTCTCTCTCTCCTCTCTCTCTCTCTCTCTTTCTCTCTCTCTCTCTCTCTCCTCTCTCTCTCTCTCTCTCTCTCTCTCTCTCTCTCTCTCTCTTCTCTCTCTCTCTCCCTCTCCCTCTCTCTCTCTCCCCCCAGTCTTCATTCCAAGGCGCCGGGTTCAATGTCAGGAAACTGCGCCCTTTTCATCGCAAAACGGCAGAGGTCTTTGTATTCCTCTCAGGGACGAGCGTTACAAGCCAGATGAATACATGGAAGGTCTTTCGGTAAACAGTGCCTCTGTGCCTTTCAGAAAAAAAGAAAAGAAAAAAAGGGGGAAAAAATTGAAGGTGACTTGTTTCTCTCCTTCACCTCTTTCCTCTCGTTATTGTTGTTGTTCTTAGCCGTTTGCTCCGGCTCTATCTGAGATGAAGTTATTTATTATCCTGAGGTAAGTTATTTATTCATCATATCAATGCGGTAGTGCATTACTCCACCTTTCATAAATACACTACTTCTGATTTCGGATTTGAATTGCTTAATCAATTTCTACCGAGTGCAAACGTTGAGTGTGTGTGAAACTTCGCTATCCTTACTCGAGTATGAATAGATAAGTATTGTCTATGGAAGCAAGATAGCTCCTAGTTGCACTTCTTTTAGTGGGTCGTGTAGTTCAGGGAAGGGAGGGAAAGGGAAAGAGGGAGAGAGAGACAGAAATAGATAGAGAGAAAGGGAGAGATAAAGATAGAGAGAGAGAGAGATGGAGATATATAGATAGATAGAGAGAAAGGGAGAGAGAAAGAGAGAGAGAGAGAGATAGAGATATATAGATAGAGAGAAAGGGAGAGAGAAGGAGAGAGGGAGAGAGAGAGAGATAGACAGACAGACACGGAGAGAGGAGGGAGGGAGGGAGGGAGGAGAGGAGAGAGAGAGAGAGAGAGAGAGAGAGAGAGAGAGAGAGAGAGAGAGAGAGAGAGAGAGAGAGAGAGAGAGAGAGAGAGAGAGAGGAGAGAAGAGAGAGAGAGAGAGAGAGAGAGAGAGAGAGAGAGAGAGAGAGAGAGAGAGAGAGAGAGAGAGAGAGAGAGAGAGAGAGGAGAGAGAGAGAGAGAGAGAGAGAGAGAGAGAGAGAGAGAGAGAGAGAGAGAGAGAGAGAGAGAGAGAGAGAGAGAGAGAGAGAGAGAGAGAGAGAGAGAGAGAGAGAGAGAGAGAGAGAGAGAGAGAGAGAGAGAGAGAGAGAGAAGATAGAGAGAAGAGAGAGAAGAGAGAGAGAAGACAGGAGAGAGAGA
>NW_020872922.1:434005-435826 GCF_003789085.1 Penaeus vannamei
CCTCAGCCTGTGCAAGTGAAACACCCTGGGGTGATCATTGGTCCACTGGGGGTTTTGAAAAGGACTCGGAGGGTAGCCACAACCAATCTATGGTCAGTACCACAGAACTCGGCACTCCTATACACCCTGCAATTCTGGAGGATCCTCCAACGAGTGCTAACGAGTATGTGGTCGATCTCCTTGGCTGTATTACCTGTATCGCTGTACCATGTCCAGCGATGTGGGTCTGGGCGCTGGTACCAGGAGCCAGAAATCCTCAATTTCTGGGACCTAGCAAAGTCCCGGAAAAGGAGGCTATTCTCGCTGCCGGTATCAGCTCCCGAACCATGGGGACCGACAGACATCTCATAGCCAGCTCGATTACAGCCAGATACCGCATTGAAGTCACCCAGGAAACACCAATATCTCGCCGGGGGCACCTGTCTGACACAGACGCTAGTTTGGAATAGAACATCTCTTTCACATCAAGTTTACAAACATCGGTAGGAGTGTACACAGCAATAAGAGACATGAAGCCAAAAGACAGCTTCAGTCTCATTACCATTATATGCTCATCGACTGGAGTAACCTCTACTACCGAGGGCTGGAGTCTGCTGGAAATAGCCATGGCTACTCCCTGGAGATGGTGACCGTCGCGCCTGACCAGTAGTAGGTGAATCCACCTACAGTGATCGTTCCGCTGCCAGGTCTTCTCACCTTCAAGAGAGCAGCCACCTCTACTCTCAGCTTTCCCAGTTCCCTCGACAGCAGAGGCAACCGATCATCCTGACGAAAAGAACGGACGTTCCAAACCTCCACCCTGACTCCCCGCCTGAGGTTTAGCCTCGGGCAGTCGCTCCGGGTGGACGCCACCTCTGCCCCCCCTGCCGACGCTGCTCCACATATAAGGGGACGGCAGGCTGTGGAACCCATCATCTGCCTACGGGGCTCCCGAAGGCTTTCCCCCGTAAGCTTCACTCCGGGCTGGCGTCTAAACGCAGGCGGGACGAGTAGTTCTCGCTCCCGACCTGCGTCCCGTAAGTCGCCTTCCCAGCGGGATCTACAGCCCGCCGCTCTTGCTGGGTGGGAGGAGTGTTCCCCTCCTCCCATCATTTCCATATATATTTTTCACTGCCGAAGATTTTTTTTATCTGGGGGGAGGAGGACTGGCAATTCCCACCTCCCCCGAGCCTCCCGTTAATCCCATGGGGCTTAGGGGCAGGAGCTGATACAGGGCCAGGGCGTGTCCACACGCCGGTGGGCTATGACCCTGAACCTCTAGGGCCTCCTGCTGCTCCGAGATCCCAGTCAGTTTAGCCTGGAACCGCAAGGTACCAGTTTCCATGGGAGGCCACGAGGAGGCACTGCAGGGAGTCTCGATGATGGAGAGGCTATGCACTGGCAGGGGAGGCTTATGCAGTGCTGCTCCCTTTTTCGCACTAGGCTAGCCAGCGGTGGCAGCTGTAAGCGAGAGGGCATGCAAGCTCTTAACACTAACTAGACTACCACACCATCGCTTCACCATATAATGATAATAAACTTTCGTGAAATACAATACACACACTATGAAACATACACACACACACACAAACACACACACACACACAACCACACACAACACCACACACACACACCTACACACACACACACACACAAAACAACCACACACACACATCACACACACACACACACACACACAAAACACCACACACACCACACATATATATATATAGAATATACGTTATAAATAATATATATATATAATATCATATAAACCTATACATATACTAATATATATATAAGTATTATATATATATATATAAATTGTAATGAATATATATT